>CM021103.1:366724904-366879410 GCA_007115665.2 Sequoiadendron giganteum | reverse complement strand
GGGGATGGAGAGAGAAGCGATACAAAAATAGAGAGAGGTCTAGGTAGATAGAGGGAGGAGGAGATAAAGAGAAGTATAGAGGGAAGGAGAGAGGGAGGAAGAGGTAGGGATGGAGAGAGAGAGGTGAGAGAGATAAGAGAGAGGAGGGAGGGATAGGTAGGGAGAGAGGGGTGAGATAGAGAGAAAGAGAGTAGAGAGGGAAGGGGAAAGAGAGAAGTGATATAGGTGATAGAGATGTGTGATGGAGCTGAAAATTACAGAGATAAGGAGGAAGGTGGAGAGATTGAGAGGGAAGGAGGGGGGAGAGAGAAAGATGTATAGAGGGATAGGTTAGATAGCGAGAAGTAGAGAGAAAAGGTGGGTGAAAGGAAGAGAGAGGGGGAGAAAGAAAGGTGAGATAGAGAGAAGAAGAAAGGGAAGGAGAGAGAGGGGGAGATAGAGAAAATTAGAGAGGGAAGGAGGGAGGAAGATAGATATTGGAGAGGGAAGGAGAGAGAGATGGACATGTAGAGACATAGTTCTTGAGCTCAAGGAAGATATTGTTAGATAAAGGGATGCAGATAGTGAGAGAGAGAGGTCTAGAGAATAAGAGATGAAAATGAGTGAGATAGAGAGAGAAAGATGAAATTTGACCTCCTGAGTACTAAAATTTGACCTCCTGATTATTGAAATTTGACATGCTAATTACTGAAATTTGACTAAGTCTGAAATTTCAAAGATCTTCCAAAAACTAGAATTTGCATTGTAACTCCTAGAGATCTAAAACCACTCTCAAACATCCTACCTATATATACATGAAATCTAACTTAAAGTATAAGAAATTAAATGTCCATATGTAAATGTCAACTTATACTTAAATGTTTATTTCATGTATATAGTTTCCCTGACAGAGAAATCGAAAATCAAAGAGCTTACAAAAATGAATTCCATAAGTCATGAGTGACATTTGGCGCTCGCCAAATTTGGCGCACGCCAAATGAAGCAATCTATTTGGCGCACACCAAATTTGGTGAGCGCCAAATAAGTTGCATTGGGAAATACCAACCCTATGGGTTGGATTTTTCATTGGGCATTCGACCCAAAGGTTTGGACAACCATTTCATGAAAATGACGTGTTTTTTTGAAAGGGTGCAAAATTTTTTCATATTTTTGTCTGTGCTCTCTATCTCATTTGCACGTCTTTCAATGCAAGTTTATTAAAAAATCGTGTTAGTGTTAAACTCTCTCTTAGCTATATAAATATATAATTATTTTTTCCTTTTGATTTAGTCAAGGTTTTGATCCATGGCTTCAATTGTAAATGCCTTCGTTTTTGGTCAAAAACCAACATGTGCTAGGTTTAGGATAGATTTTTACTCGTTCATCGGAACGTGAAACAAATTACATTTTTTTAAACTAGACTCCATTCTACACATGATGAAAAAAGATTCAATTTTTGATTAGTTTGCAAAAAAATTGGGGGGGAGCACGCTCAAATTTCAGCTTTTTAGGATGTCTCCACTTTGAAAATTCATAAAATATTATATATTCATTAAAAAAATTATCCAAAAGAAGGAGAATAAACTAAATGGTGTTAGCTAATTTCTCATTGTTGGGATTTTTGAAATTCTAAAAAAAAAGTTAATCAAAAAGGGGGGAGCCCTCAGGCACTATGCTATTTTTTTGATAAAAATAGGACCTGTTTTGGGCCCCCCCATTTTTGAGACCCTTAATCTTCATTAATTTAAAAAAAAAATAGTAGCTTAGAAACTAGACTTGGAGCACTTCAACTTTTGTTTTTGCCGCATCTTGAAATTTTGAGCGTAACTATCTTCATTTTCTCGTGCAAATTAGATTTTGCTGATTTCAGAAAAAAGTGGCATCTTAAGAGCCAAAATTGTGTCACAGATTGGTGCACTTACCTGATAGTTTGGTTGCTTTGGGTCTAGATCATGAGGGGCTACGTTGTTGGAGGAAGGAATGCTCCTTGCCTCTTTTTACATTTTCCCTCTTGAAGAATGATTCTCGCTTAGTTTACCATGGAAGCTAATAAATTTTGTTTTTTATCCCTAGCTTGGAGTTTTCTAACTTTTGTTAGTAATCTTGGTGAGGTTTTAAATTTCAAAAACTGGTTGTTGTTGTACGGGAAGGCCTGTGAGAAGGAAATGCCATGTAGAATGTTTTTTTTTTCCTGGACGCCGCCATGACTTTTCATGATGAATCTTGTGGCCGAAAGGCTCATTATTTTTTGAACCCCTTCAAATTTTTTGTCACCTCCATCGACCTCGCATATTTTCTTTGATTTTTTGTGATGTCCAAATTTATTAACGTCCCCATTTTTTATTGTGCAATGGACTTCTCGCACGATGGAACTTCCAATTTTGAGCTAGCTACGGGGGGTGGCACTAATTGTAATAATTTCACAGACTGGCAGTTATTATCCTGCTAGTATTTCATTGTGGTCGGTTCTAAATTGGGATTTTATCGCTTTGCAACTTTCATTCTCACTTATCTTCCACCTAGCATTTGCTCTACAACTGATTTTTCTTATCACCATTTTCTTGCTAGTGTCATGGGGGGAGATCATGTTCATGTTGAGCCTAATAAATTCGATGAATGGAAGAAGGACAACACCGTCTGACATATTTGCAAAGAGGGAGAAATTACCCAGTTCATGGAATGTATGTCGGGGTTTGACAAAAGTCTCTCCAAATAATTTATCACCTCTTGGTTTGCAAGAAGGGTGACAATGGGGAGTATTTCCTTTGAAGTGAATGGGGAGGTTATTGCTAAGGCCACTAGTTTTGCAATGGATGGGGGAAAATGGAAGAAAACAAGCAAAGTTTTTTACCAAGCCAGCCTCAACCAATTCTTTCGTAGGGACCAATAGCCTGTCAAACTTTGTGGTGGCTACGACTGCGAGCAACTTCCTGAACCTTGGGACAGAGTGTGCATGGTTGTGATGAAATATTTCACTCTTGAGGGGAGATTCGGTGTGTATTACTATTACCATTTTCCTTTTCTCAATCATCTCAAGAATCACAAAAATATTTCAATTCTATTTTTTCTTTTGCACTCTCTGGAAAATACTATGAATGATGTTGTTGAAGCTATGAATTTGGGTAGGAATTTTACCATTTTTCACCAAGGGTTTATGTTTAGACTCTACCATTTTCACCTAGCCCTTTGTCCTTCCAGTGTTAGGGCCAAGGGATTTAAGACTATGGCCTCAACCATTGCTAAAGGGAAGGCCCCCATGGAGGAAGCAAGTAGCAAACAAGACACTATTTGGGAGGAGGTTGACAAACTTAAAAACAAAATGGAGAATCTGGAAAAATGGCTTCATAATGTCACTCGCTTCACTCTGAAGATTATGCATAGATCCCCCACTACTCTTTGCCTATTACAAAAGGATAATTCCATTGACAATATTGAGGAGGACGCTGACCACAAGGAACTTCTCAAGTTCCTCACCGAGGATTGGGCTACTATAACTTTGATCAATCCATGCAATGGAAAGAAAGATTAGGGTTGCGGGATGTTTGGCATTTTGGTCGAGAATGGCCTTACTGGCCATCGTGTCTTTTTGAATTCTCTGTTGACAATTTTACGGTTTATATATTTAATTTTGACTGGTATGGCCCCTGGTGGGCTTTGGTTAAGAATTTTTCTAAAACTTGGGTTTCATGATGGACATTATTAGTAGTATAGTTAATGGCTTAGCGATATACACTTTTAGTTATACTGATGCTAAGTGTAGACTGGTTAGTTTTCTCAAGATGTTTGTTGGTACTATGGCTACCCTCCTCATGTTTTTGATATGGAATGGTTAGGGTGTCTGGTTTGGTGTGTTGATGTTGTTGTTAATGTGCTTATGATGTTTGCTCGCAGGGCCTTGTACTAAAGGGGAAACACCCTAGTTTTGTTGCTTTTTATATCAAAAACATGTCAATAATCCAACTATTAAATCTATTATATATTTTTTTCTTACATTAAATTGAATCTCAAAATTTCAATATCAATAATTATCTTACACATAGTAGTAATTATTTTAATTATTGAGTATATAAAGTATATTAAATCTAATTGTTCATGACATTATCTAATTACAACTTTGACAATAGATACCACAAATCTCTACTATTTTTTAATCTAACACACATTTTATCCAACTATTTTTTAATTATTCTATAGAAAAACTCCATTTAATTTAATTATTAAGCTAAGTAGTGCAATTCTATGTCAAAACTTTCGTTTAGTCTAATTTAACTATTTTAACCAAATAGTAATTGAATCTCAAAAATTTAAAATCATAATTATTTTAACATGTCAATAATCCAACTATTAAATCTATTTTTTTTAATTAAATCTATTATATTTTTTTCTTAGAGATTAAATTGAATCTCAAAAGTTCAATATCAATAATTATCTTACATGTATATCATAATTATTTTAATTATTGGGTATATAAAGTATATTAAATTTAATTGTTCATAACATTATCTAAACACAACTTTGATAATAAATACCACAAACATCTACTATTTTTAAAGTATTTTATATAGAAACTTCATTTAATTTAACTATTAAGCTAAGTAGCAATTCTATGCAATTTTTTTAATTTAATCTAATTTAACTATTTTATCCAAATAGTAATTGAATCTCAAAAATTCAAATTCATAATTATTTTACCATGTCAATAATCCAACTACTAAATCTATTTT
This sequence comes from Sequoiadendron giganteum, assembly GCA_007115665.2. Classification (NCBI taxonomy): domain Eukaryota; kingdom Viridiplantae; phylum Streptophyta; class Pinopsida; order Cupressales; family Cupressaceae; genus Sequoiadendron; species Sequoiadendron giganteum. The sequence continues at coordinate 366,874,707 of CM021103.1, read as the reverse complement.
TTTAATTAAATATATAATTTTTATTTTTTTTACATTAAATTAAATCTCAAAGTTCAATATCAATAATTATCTTACACATATTAGTAATTATTTTAATTATTGGTTATATAATGTATATTTAATCTAATTGTTCTTAACTTTATCTAATTACAATTTTCACAATAAATACCACAAATCTCTACTATTTTTTAATCTAACACATATTTTATCCAACTATTTATTAATTATTCTATATAGAAACTCCATTTAATTTTACTATTAAGCTAAGTAGCAATTGTATGTCAAAACTTCTATTTAATCTAATTTAACTATTTTAACCAAATAGTAATTGAATCTCAAAAATTCAAAATCATAATTATCGTAAAATATCAATAATCCAACCACTAAATCTATTTTTTTAAATTAAATCTATTATATATATATATTTGTCTTAGATTAAATTGAATCTCAAAAGTTCAATATCAATAATTATTATCAAGTCGTAGCAGGGTGGATTGAGCTTTCCTTGTACACAAAAACAAAAGACTAAATCTCGACTCAATAAAAAATCAAAACCATTGAATATTGAATGGTAGACAAAAATAATTTTCCTGCAGTTTGTTTAGGGTAGTTTTTTTGCCACTTTTAATTACATAATAAGGCTCACTTGATTTTGGGAATATGGGATGTGGCATGGTAATTGGGCTCAATTCGTTACAAAACACAACTCATTGTAGGCCAATGATTCTATTGCTATTTACAAGACCTTAGTTTTAGCATTTTTATGCCATGCAATTGTTGTAGAATTTAATATTGTGTTTCTGAACAAATTAATGGATAAAGTTACATCGGATGAGTGCTACAAATGGGTGTTCAAAGAACCAAAAAAGTGTGATTGCGATGGAATTTCTAATATTGGCAAACCTCTTTGATTCTAGTAAATGAACAAGTTTTTTATTGATTTTTTTTGAATTTATTTCCAAACTATAAAATGTATTATATCATTGTGGTAAAATCAAACTCTATGCAAAGGATAGTTGCAGATTTTCCACCAATCATGATTGTGATTGTGTTCCATGCGACACTCTCTTGAATAGACAAATCAATTTTTCTATGGAATACGAGTTTTTGTATTGATTTAGAGATAGTACTCATCTTGCAATTCTTTCAATTTAGTCTGTATTTTAGACCTTAAAAATTAAAACATATGACATATTTAAAAACTAAAAGTATAAAATAACTCTCAATTAAAATTAATAATTATAAAATAATTTTTAAGTAAATAAAATAAAATAAAACTACTTTTCTAAACAAAATACCTCCTACCTCTTCACAAAACAAGAGCTGCAGGGCAGCGAAGTTCTTGCCAAAAAGTTATAGAATAGTTATGTTTTAATTAGTTGTATTTGATAAGTTTTAGCAACAATGTTGATAAAACAAATAAATAAATAATAGTTATAGTTATAAATCATTCTATATGTCATACAATTTCCTTTTTAGTTTGTTCAAAGCAAAAAACAATAATAATTGATCTAAAAAAATTCCTTTGTGCACTGTTCAAACTCAAGGAATTATGTTTCAATTCTAGCAAGCAATATCACAAATGATAAGTAACATGAAATTTACTCTGTTTTCCAGTTTATTTAAAGCCCAAAATGAGATTCCAACATTACGTTTTAGAATATTACATTAAAAATAAATAACTTATTTGCATACAAAAAATCAACACCATAATGAATGCCAATCAAAATGTTAAGCATCTATATTCAAATTTAATCTTTGTGCTCATGTAAAACAATCATGAAATTCAAAATAAACTGTTGCATTGATGCTAATTTTTTAATTTCACTATTAAATATTTTGAACTTCTTAGTCCACTAGGTAATCTGAATTTCATCTCAAAAATTGTGATTTAGTTGAGAAAATATTATACTCATTTAGTAGACTGACATAGCTTCTATCTAATTTTTTTTGCTACAGATGACTATGACAAAGACTCGTGGTACAAAGAAAATGGATTTCTATAAATGAATATGCAGAAACCCTCAGAACATAACATGCATAGTTACTCTCCTATGGGAGACTTTCAATTTTTACACAACCTCAAATTAATAGGATTAACCAGTCTACCTAACAACTCATTTACATAACATTTACATAAGATTTATAGTTGGTTTGGCTCTATCTCAACTGCTTAACAACTTGCAAAATTACAATTTTGACAAAAACCGCCTCTAAAAAATGGAAGTACACCATAGACACGGTGATGCCAAAAGAGTGTCGATATCAATAGTGAAGTCACAAATAGGCAATTGGTAAACATAAAAAAGTAGAGCAAGGCACCATGTATTGTGTGTTCTGATATAATGAACTACCTTGGAGCTGGTTCTGAACCTTGATTGCTTAATGTAGGATTTGATCCAATAGTACCATTATCTGGAGGAGGTCCCACACCCCACTTCCCTTCTGATTCCGAAGGTTCAACAACATGAACTCCTCCATCAATCATTCCAAGAGAAAATTGATTTGGTTCAGATGGATGTGATGCAATTACTAGAGGATAGACACTGCACAAATAGTCAAGAATACATTAAATCATAAAATGCTTGATCCATTTATCCTCAAAATAAAATACTAAACAACATATGAGAAAATTAAAATGCAACTTAAAATTATTCAATTATCAACTACTATAATTTTGAGTAACTTAACCAACAAAATCTTCACAAATTTTAAGATTTTATTTTTTTAGGCGTGGTTCTTATTCTTCAAATAGGTGGAAAAATAACTGCACAACAATCTTATACACACTTAATAAATGATCATGGCAAAAAAATGCTCAAAGAACGTTCGTGAAAATGTTGCTCACATAACAACTTTTAAAAAGTTCATTTTTTTTTTTGAAAAATTAGTTAAATATTTTCTTTTATTATAGTTATGTGGCCGAAAAATGCTGCGATAATTTTTTTATAGTTAGCAATCCTAAAAATCCGTCCTTATTGCTCAAATTTTTTTAGCCAATCAAATTGGAGAAACATAATTTTTGGAATTTGAAAAGTTAAAAATCGTGCATTTAACTTTAAGAAACTTCAAATATAATGTATTAAAATAAAAATGTATTATATAAAAAATAAAATAATGAAATTTGATTGGGTACAAGCAAAACATTTAATCACTAGTTAAAGCACAGGTGGTGCCTATAGTTTCCTTGATAGGAAGTAATAAACAATGGAAATAAAATAAAATAACTTTTGAATAAAAAATTACTATAAAGTAACTCTTACACAAACAACTCAAATTCATTGCTAAGTCTGAGGAGTGAAGACGAGGATAATCCTTGTAGCGGAGCAAGGGTGCAATGCAATCCAAGAGGAGGAATAGTAGAGATAGTGTTTGAAAATATTTTTTAAACTATGATTTTCTTTAAAAAATAGACATTAATATCTACAATATTATGTTCATTGCATACATTGTTATATTTTCAAGATGATTTATTTGCTCCAGATTATAACAAAAGAAAAATATATTCAATTATATATAAAAAATTGTTACATTTTTTACTTTCTTTTTATAATATATAAATTTAATGTGTTCAATGTTTACTCAATTCTATTTCATCTTCCTACACTTATTTCTAATTGATTTCTTAACAATTTTTTTTATTTTTTTATTTTTTTGATGATTCCAAATTATATCTTGGATATATTGTCCCATATATTCAACTTTAACGTAAAAAATGATTAAATCTATTTAAATCAATTCCTTTATTTCCCTCCTATAATTCTTGTTATAATTCCATTACAATTCTCATTTGTACAATACATTATAAAATAAAATAAATTCTATTATTATAATATTTTAAAAGTAATTACTATGCCTCCAATTAGCCTAATTAATTTATATAAACCTTTAAAAAAGAGCTCGCATAACAATTATTTTTTCTAAAAAGAAAGACGCACTCAACTTAGAACAAACCACCATTTCTCCACAAGTTAACATTAACCATGGTTAACATTAACCCAGAGTGTCTACGTCGTCCCTCGAAACTGACATGTAAACCATATTAAGGCAATAGAAAACCCTAATCGAAACCCTAGCAAACAGATATATTTCGTGGCAGAGCTCTGGTTTTCTAATCTTAGACAGCTTCAAGCGCAGTAACTGTAATCAGGCTACTTTTTCTTCCTCTTCGGCTGCGAAAATGGTTCAGGTAAAACATCACTTGAAATCTGCTCAGCAATTTCTTCATTTTATTTGGGGTTGTAATATACGGCAAATTAATCGGGTCGATGTGTCGTGTGTATGATTGTATCCAGGGAGATAGCCGGAACTTTTCTGGACCAAAGCGTCCTCGAACGGACGGTAAGTGTTCTTTGCCGATCTCTTGTCAGGGTTTACAAACGTATTTATTAGGTTAGCATGATTATGATTTTTTTTGGCTTTAATTTACTCGATTGTTTCGTTTCATCTCCAACCTTGGTCATACAGAAGAAAAATGGCTACATGCTAGTAACATGACTCTAGGTTAAACTGTAGGCCCATAAGTTTTTGCTTCGTATCTAGCATTTTTCTTCCTTACCGTCTTTAAACATAATGTGAAGTTTGCAAGATTTGAAATAGCTAGTTATAATTCGAGAAGTCTAGTTTGCGTAAAACCTTTAGTAGATTACATTTGGGTGTACCGATATGTTGAAGACTATGGAAAGGTTGACTAGGTTCCGTCACTATGCCTCAAGTTCTCTTCAATTCAGAATTCTAGTAAGGTCCTGTTTCCCTTCATTGGGTTAAATGCTAAGTAAACTCAGTGTCATCAAACGGTAAAATCGTTTTTGCGTTCATGTCCATGTAGAAGTTTATCTCGGATTTCTAGAAACCTATTTTGATTTATAATGTACCGAGGATTCGTGTAAGCACCAGTATCCTTTAGATGTTGTAAATATAATAATTATTTTAAATTTTGTTGATGTCATGGTTCACCATGGAGCTAAGTAAGTGTACTGTGGTTACTTGACATTGTGATGATAGGTCCTCGAAATGAAGGCGATTGGACATGCCCCAGTTGCGGCAATGTTAATTTTGCATTTAGAACAACTTGCAACATGAGGAACTGCTCTACTTCTAAGCCAAATGACCATTCTCTAGTAAGTTCACATCATTTTTATGTACCAGTGGTACATGGTCTTTTTGGCCCTTCTTGCTACATGTGGAAAGAAGCTTTTTTCTGCTAGCTTATTGTTCAAGTAATTTCTTAAACTATTGGGAAGTAAATTATGTCTTATATGAAGTGCATGCTTGTGATTAAATCTATTCTGAACTCAATTCTACATTGCTCCTTATAAAGAATTTCTGAATTATGGATTACTTTTGGACTAGGTTGAAAGCGTACTAAGAATCCTAGTTAATGGAGTTGATTTTATGGATTCAGAAATCTATGGGAGCTCCTCATCCAACACCTTATGGACAGGCCCAACCCTCCCTGTATATGGGTCCTCCTGCTGGTGGTGCACCCATGTATCTTGGTGGTCAAGGATTGCCATCTGCATATGGCTCATCTCTTTCCTTTGGGGCAGCATCGACTTTACATTATGACTTGCCATTTTCTGCAGCCTCTGGATTGCATTATGACTATGGTTCACATGTTAATCCAAGTGGGCCATATGGACCTCTGCATATGCCAACGTCATATGGTCATGGGGCTGTTATTGGTCCAGGTATCATGTGTTTTGGATTTATGAAGCTTGAGTTTTATTGTTTTGCAGAATGTTTGTTTCCTCAAGTATCTGGGTTTAAGAAATATTTGTCTGCTGACACGTCATTCGGGGTGTCTTTGATTTTCGCAGGTCCTGGGTATGGTGCTGCTCCTCTTCTGGATGGATATGGCATGGGAGTGCCTCTTGGCCGTGGTGCTCTGGTTAGTAATTAGGATATCAGTACAATATATTTGTAAACTCTTTTCTTCTGTGCTTTTTTTCCTTTGTGTTCTTTTACTCTGTTTGGAGGGAAAGGATATATGTAAGTTTGGATTCTGTTTGGAGTTTGTGGATGCCAATTCTTAATGACCTGCTTTGTCTGCTGTTAAATTTGTATGTGTTTTGAACTGAAAAGCTAATATAGAATGCTATTTTTGAATCGTATGTTGTAGTTTGATATGTCTGGCATGGTCCATTCATTGAGTTGAGTGCTTGTGTGTTTCCGTTTGCTCTAACAGAGTCTTATGTGGGGAGAGAGAAAAAGGAAACACAATCAATGTAATGTTTGGCATGATTGATGCAGAATCTTGGGGTCATTTGTTTTTGGTATAAACATGGCATTGCAATCGCCATGTGTCTTAATAGTAATTATTCGAAGAAATGAAATGTGATTTACTTTTCTAACTGTTATATTGTTTACTTTTGGCCCAGGGTCTCAGGCCTGGAGCTGTACCAGATGAAAACGGTTCCCGGAAGCGAAGAGGGGGTATGTTGTGTCTTGATTTTCTTTATGAACAAGATTTTTGATGTGAACATGAAATCAGTGAAAACAGTGAACCTGACAAGATCTAACTACTCCTCATTCAGATGGGTTATCTGATGGTGATTGGGTCTGCCCCAAATGTGGCAATACTAATTTTGCATTCCGTACAATATGTAACATGAGGAAGTGTAGTACACCGAAGCCAACTGAGCATGTATGTCTGCTTGTAGTTTGATGGGTATCCTTTTTGTTTGAAACTTTGAACTATTACATGTGTTGCATTAAGCTTTAGCCCTTTATGTTGTGACTCTAAATTACATTATGTGGCAACTCTATTTAAATTTTAGAATTTAAGCATCTATTGTTTGTGTTTTAGATTAACTTGTTCAACTATTGTTGTCTTCTTTCAGACCACGAAATCTTCTAGTGGAGCAGCCAAAAATTCATCTAGTAAGTCCCCCTTCACCCTTCACTAATTGAAATTTTAATTTGCTTATTTGATCTGCGCAACGTTTTTTTTGTTGATATTTATTTCTGGTATAATGCATTCTTCAGAAGCCCCTCCGGAAGGCAGCTGGACCTGTGAGAAGTGTGGTAATGTTAATTATCCTTTCCGAACTAAGTGCAACAGGGCAAACTGTGGTGCAGAAAAGCCATCAGATAAGAATGATTCTCCAAAATCAGATGATGATGATCAGGTTTGCTGGAAATCCCACCTTCTTTCTGTTATGACATCTTCTATTTATGCTGTTAGAAGTTCAAATTATTCTCTGTTTTTTAATTGTGGCTGTATCTATAGGTCATTAAAGTGGCAATATATAAATCTGCTCATTTGTTTATTTTGAAGTAAATGGATTATTAAATAGTATCTTTATTGTTATTTTCTGTCTAAGGCTATGGTCATTGATTTTCCATTTTGCTACTGTTCCAGTGAGTGCTTTTTGCACTTTGGGTCCGGAGGTCCAGAGTTGTCAACATTGCTCACGTATGGGTCTCAAGTCAGTTAATTGTCCTGTTGCGGCTGTGTCGTCACTATTATCCTTAACCACCTTTGTTAAGTTATTTCAAGTTATAGCAGCAGCCAGTCAGTTTCTTGATATATAGCAACTATGGAGTGGATTCTGGTCCTTGCCGGGCTTTGGTACTGTCAGATGTCAAACACTTTGAGTTGTAGTATCTGCTGGTTCTGAGGTTGCAGGTTGTTATGCATGAAGGCCTGTGCTGGTATTCTTTAGAAGAGTTTACATAGCTTTAAGTTTGTTGACTAGTTAAGAACTTTCATGTTTTCAGTAGATAGCAGTTATGGAAAATGTTTGAAGTACTCATTTTCTCTGTACTAGCTGGACAGCATCAAAGTATGGTTACAGAAACTTTTATCCATTCTCTTTCTAGGATGGTATGGTAAGTTGTGTGTTAAGTGGTCTTCATGTCTCTTTTAGTAAATCTTTTTGGGGCAGTTTGGTTCTTTGTTTGATGCCTAATGCATCTTATTATTAAGAACAATACAATCTCTTAAAATGCATAGCATTAAGGAGATTTATGTTTATGTGGTTGTCATGGTTAGTCATTTGAGTTATATGCACTGTAGGTGCTGGCATTATATTTAGAACTGCGAAGTGTGATGGATTTTGAAGCCCTAGGCCTTCATTATGTGAAGTATGCCATGCATTAAGTGATGTCTTGTCTGCAAAGATTTACGCTAGTAGTACATATGTCAGGGCATTTTGGTTCTTCTTGTGATGTTTAACGTTGTAATCATTATCTCTTCAATATGTCCATGATTAAAGAGATAATGTTGAGGTGGATGTCACGGTTCATATCATTTAACTTATGGTAGGTGCAAACATTCATTTTTGACTTAACCCAATTCTCCATTCGTAGTTGCTCATTGTTCTTGTCAACCAAGTCAGTAAGAGGCAGAGCTGTTGTTGGTAAACTAAATAGAAAGCTATACCATGTGGTTTGCCTGTAATATAATTGTTATCTAGGATCCTGAAACATATTTCTTTTGAAGATAAGCTGTGCTCTATTGAGAAGTCCAAAGATAATACTTGCTCCTCATTTGACTTTTCCCAATCAAAACGTCAACATTAGTTCAAAAAAGATGTCACATTGTTCCATATTTTTTTAGGACTGCAAATTTGAGATGTTCGGAGTAGTGCTTACATGATAGCAGATTTTCTTTTGGCAGTGGATTGTCTAATTATTATTTATTAATATTTGTGCAATTGTACATGTAATTTTGGCTTAATTTTTCTGAATATGTTTATGATTTACTGTTTAAAGTAAAATATTTTCTACCGAATTATTGTAAAGTTAATAGAAAGTAAGAATTATTAATAGCATGTTTCTAGGTTTATAGAATCTTGTCAGATTACTATACCTGGCAATGAATAGTAATCACACAACATTAGTTCAAGTTTGGTGAAAAAACTAATTTCCCTACTTTGCAATTTTGTATTAAATAAGCTGAGACTTCGATCATTTGATATGATCACACTTATTAGAGTGTCACAAAAGGCGGTGTTTGTTTGAAAATAGATATGGACTATAAGTCAATAGTAATAAAAGAACTTTGATTCTGGATGTTATCGAATCAACATCCTTGTTGGCCAAATATATGTTGTCTTTTCATTGAGGGCATCGGTGGCCCATATTGTAGTTGGGATTGAATCGTGGGCAATTAGTTGACTGTATATATTTGGCTTCTTATAAAATATGCAGTGAATGCAATGACCTTGTCTATAGAGAATAAGATTATAAAATTGTTTTACGTTATAATATGATTTGATTTTGTAGTTTAAATCAGTTTTGTTTATTTTTTGTAGTTTAAATCCGTTTCGTTTATTTTTTGTAGTAAGGGAATAAGACTAAAATCTTGTTTTACGTTATATGATTGGATTTTGTAGTTTAAATCTATTAGTAGATTTTTTATAGTTAAAATCTTTTCTATAGATAGACTAATTTTTTTTACGATATAATATGATTGGAATTTGTAGTTTAAATCTATTTTGTAGATTTTTTATAGTTAAAACATTTTTTTTTTGTCCAACACTAATACGAATAGGTTTGGAGTCAATTTTTTTAGTTTGATATTGTATTTTGTAGATCTGTTAGCTAGATCGTAAGCTACCGGCTCGATGTTGCTTGTAGCTAATTTTGTAAGTTGTATGCCTGTAGGTGATTTTGTAAGTAGTTTTCTTTTACATGGAATCTCACCTCTTGTTAATAATGTCTGTTATTCATAAGTTTAATGCTTTAGATTTGTTTATCATTAATCGATAAGGACATTTTAGATATCCGAGTTATGCATTGAAAATGTATCAATAAAGTAGACTTAATATAATAAAGTTAAAAATGCATGGTCTTTGGCACCTGGGCATTTGGGCTACTATATTTGATACAGGTATCATATTAGACACCGCCTGAGTATCTTTGCAAGTTTTCACAAAATTACGGGTGCATTTCTTTTAGTTGCATGCATAATTACTTTTAAAAACTTCATTGTATGACTCGAGTAAATTAACACTAGTTATCATTTTAGTAGTTACACCAATTCTTGGTATGATGTCTAGAAAGTTCGTTATATTCGATTTATAATGTTATAAATGCTGTGATAAATGTTATAATATTTAAGCATTACAATAGATTACAGCGAATGTCTAGAACACGTAAATGCTACTTCATTTAATGACGTACACATTTCAAGTTGTGAGTAATTATAGACTATATGCAGACTAATTATCATTATGTTAATTTCTAAGGCACACATGTGGGGAATAACCGTTTAATTACTTTTTAATAGTTTTTATTAACACAATACCTGCAAGCAAAAAAGAGTTAATTTTATGTTCTTTTATTACAATCATTGAAAGTATTTATTGATTATGACAAGATAGTTAATTGGTTTAATGTTAAATCAACAAAAATATGATGAAATTCACATTCTCTAATAACTAGGGTAAAGGAATATATCAAAATTGGAGAAATTGTTCACTTAAAGTCCCTTATTTTAATAAACTATACACTATTATAAGCATTTAGAGGTTTCAGTTGTGGTAAATCATAATGTTTATATGTTAAATGGAGGCATGATATTGTAGAGGAAAAAAAATGCATGTAGAGTAGAAAAAGGCATGGTATCTAGTCTCATGTTTTGTTATATGTGTTGATATATGTTGTTTATAATCAATTTGCTTATTTTGATATGCAACATTATTATGTTCATGTTTGACCAATTTTCGATCAATTTAATTGTTTTGGATCGGATTGTGTTATTTGCTTTTAAATTTCAAATTGCTTTTCAAAACTAATAGGAAGCTTTGTATGACACTTATGTTAAAAGTTTGAACTATGTATAGGATTGTGTACATAAATACATTGTTGTAGTCTTTGGATTGAAGTGTAGCACAAGGACATTTTAAACTTAAATGCTTAGTTTTGGGGTTTGAATAAGACACAAGTTTCATGCTTCAATAATTGCTCAACAAGGCACTATTTGCATTTTAGCACAACCAAGTTTTCTTTGCTTTAGTTGAAAATGTAACTTCGCAAATATTTGTAAATGTTTGATCCGATTATGTTTCGAAGGCATTTTGATTTTTAGGTTTTAATCAACATAATCCATTTACTAGAGTCCCAATTTTGCTTAAGATGGAATCACAATTTAGTTGAAAATGTAACTTTGCAAATATTTGATTTGATTGTGTTTCAAAGACATTTTGATTTTTAGGTTTTAATCACCATAATTCATTTATCTTAGATTTAATAGTAAATTCTAGACGCTCTTTATTGCAATGTAACTTTGCAAATATTTGTAAATATTTGAGCTGATTGTGTTTCGAAGGCATTTTGATTTTTAGGTTTCAATCAACATAATCCATTTACTAGAGCCCCAATTTTGCTTAAGATGGAATCACAATTTAGTTGAAAATGTAACTTTGCATATTTGCAAATATTTGATTTGATTGTGTTTCAAAGACATTTTGATTTTTAGGTTTTAATCACCATAATTCATTTATCTTAGATTTAATAGTAGATTCTAGACTCTCTTTATTGCAATGTGAGATCATTTAAAATCAATGAAGATCAAGGTTGTCATAGTGATTTGTCTCAACATTTTTAGCTCATGCTTTTTTAGCTTTAGTATTGTGATAAGCTCAAATCATATATCTAGTGTTATTTATGCATAATTTTTTTTTTAGCTTTAGTTAGAAGGGTTCTTTTGTTTTCTTTCAAATATATGGCCAACTTTCTTGGGAAAGATTGATGCCATTATTCAAATACTAGGAGAGAGATTTATGGAGGTCCTCACTCTTTAATAACAAAAAAAAATGTAAAAAATCTAAGAAAGGTAAAATAATAAAGGAATTTGGGTACAATTAAATTATCAAACTAAAGATAATATATAGTAATCAACTTTCATTACTTTATGGCCACTTAAGCTAAAGACATGTTATTTAGCCTTTGATGTTCCCTAACTACCTACTCTTAGAGAAATCAATTTAGCAATCCAAACTAAAGATAATATATAATAAAGGAATTTGGGTACAATTAAATTATCAAACTAAAGATAATATATAGTAATCAACTTTCATTACTTTATGGCCACTTGAGCTAAAGACATGTTATTTAGCCTTTGATGTTCCCTAACTACCTACACTTAGAGAAATCAATTTAGCAATCCAAAGTGCTCAAAGCTACATTGTAGCCTTTGGTCACTAATAACACCTTTTTCAAAAAAGATTTTATGTGATCGTCATTCCTCATTATGGGTGCAAGTGAGCTATACAAAACATTAAAAGCGACATTCTAGCCTAAGGTCACTAAAAACTCTTGCTTCAAAAAAGAATTTATGATTTTCAGTTCTCATTAGAGCCTCAATACATATCCAATGAATAACATCTTTTGTTCAAAACATAGATCCCTAAGAAAAGTTTGGCTTAGCTTTATTTTGTGTACTAAATTATATTCTATTTTTACATTCTTTCATGCCCAAATACCCTTTAATTGTCCCTTAAATGTAGTTAAAAATTTCAAATTCTCAAGGGCCTCCTAATCACTATCCCTAGTATGGAAACCACAAATAAGCTTTGAAAATTCTTCAATTTATTGTGAAAATTCACTAAAAGTAGTCATGTAGCACAAGTGATTATTATATTCAAAGGTAAAGTGATTTTATGAATAAATGTGACATCCTTGTTTCTTACACTTTTGGGAATACTCCAACATGGTGGTAGATGATGCATCAATTAAAGTACAAAGAGTGAACTAGTTTCATAAATGCCTTAAATATAGATTTGTTAGTTGGAAATGATTATTATATTCAAAGGTAAAGTGATTTTATGAATAAATGTGAGCTCCTTGTTTCTTACACAATACCCCAACGTGGTGGTGGATGATGCATCAATTAAGGTACAAAGAAAACTAGTTTCATAAATGCCTTAAATATAGATTTGTTAGTTGGAAAGGCATGTGTATTGGATTATAATGATATAGCCTCTTCATGGTTTAATGTATTAACGTGTGAAAGTGTTTGGGGTACTCTAATGGAGAATCATGATAGATTGTTTGGTACTTGGAGAATAGGAGATTTCCATGTGGGATGAGCTCTCAAAAATATGTGCATAATTAGTAGAGATTAGAGAATTAAGAAATAAAGGGTAGGATATATAAGGCATGTCACATAAAAGTGGATAGGTAAGGAGGTTGAGAAATAACAAAATAACTTCCAAAGCATATTTATTGTGCAACTTGGATAATGAGATTAGTGAATGTGAACTTGTTGCTACATCTCAAGGCATAACATCTCACTAAACCAACCCACTAAAGATAGTTCAAGTTAATAAAGGTTTAGAAGAGGCAACAAATATGGCCACCATAGGACATTATTGGGGAGTGTAGCAATCAATACACATTGTTGACCTATTTCATGGATACAAAGATATTTCCTAGAGATTATTGGGGATGAAAGGACTACACACTTCTCTTGGGAACTTGCAAATTATATTAAATTGAGGCTCCAAGACTATTAAGAAGCAATAATATCAACTATACCTTAATGTGTGGATGAAGGTTGAAGGCAAGATAGAAAAGTTGGAAATAGGCATCATATTCTTAGTTAGTGAATTATAGGGGGTGTTACCTATGGTCATTTTGAAGGATGATAAAATTAGAATTTGTGTGAGTTGTCTTGTGCTAAATGAAGTAGGTCTCATTGACCCATTTTTAATGTTATTCGTAGTATAAATTTTGGAAGGTTTTGTTTCATATAATGTTTGAAATTTCATTAGTACATTCTCAAGATACCATTAGGTACAAATCAAAGAAGAAGACAAGGCAAATATATTTACTATAGAATGGGGTAGTTTTGTGCTTGATACCATGCCATTCAAGCTAAAGAATGCACCAATGGTGTTCTACAAGATCATTACCAATACATTTAAGGGCGTTATCATCAATTTTAACAAGTCTATTTGGTTGACTAGTCCATCAATGGGATGGTAACTAGCATATATATATATATATATATATATATATATATATATATATATATATATAATACATTGAGAGATCTTTTTTGAGGCACCTATTGCACTTCTATGTGAGAAATTAATTAAACAAATAGGTGCCTCAAGAAGGATATCTCTTGGTGTATTTTATATATATTACATTAAATATATATATGCTAGTCAGTATTCTTTCTATAACCATAATTTTTCAAATCCATGAGACTATTTTCTCAGTTAAAATGGGAGCTCAAACCTCTTCAATGGGACCACATAATTAATACAATCTATAAATCACTAATTAATAAAACATAATCGTAGTGTTAGAATTGGAATATATTTTTAATTTTAAGTATATCAATTTAGAAACTTACTTTTATATGAAATAATAAATTTAGAATATATTTTTATACTTAACTATTTAAATTTTAGTAACTCTAACTTATATTATTGTAGAAGCTTATTAAGATAATGAAGCATAAAGACCATAGTCAACAATTATCTAAATTTAAATCTTCATATAATGTTTGAAATTTCGTTAGTACATTCTCAAGATACCATTAGGAACAAATCAAAGAAGAAGACAAGGCAAATATATTTACTATAGAATGGGGTAGTTTTGTGCTTGATACCATGCCATTCAAGCTAAAAAATGCACCAATGGTGTTCTACAAGATCATTACCAATGCATTTAAGGGCTTTATCATCAATTTTAACAAGTCTATTTGGTTGACTAGTCCATCAATGGGATGGTAACTAATCATATTAATTGACTTCACTTGATATTTGAAAGCTTCAAGCAATTGAGAATTGCATTGCATCTACAAAAGTGCACATTCATGGTTCTCTTTGTTAACCTTCTAGGTCATTTCAGTTCTAAAGTTGGGATGCCAATTGATCCAATGAAAGTCATGGTTATCCTTTATTTGGAAGTTCTAGAGACACCACACAAATTTTATGCTTTTCTTGGGAACAAAGGGTATTATAGGAAAATCATCAAGGACTAACAACATATTTTAACACCATTAGAGGATCTCTTAAGGTGGGATGCCAATTGATCCAATGAAAGTCATGGTTATCCTTTATTTGGAAGTTCTAGAGACACCACACAATTTTTATGCTTTTCTTGGGAACAAAGGGTATTATAGGAAGATCATCAAGGACTAACAACATATTTTAACACCATTAGAGGTTCTCTTATTGCAAGGATGAACAATTTTATGAGATAAACGCTAGTATACTTTTGACACATTAAAGTAAAAGTGGGCCTTTGCAACCACATTGTAGTTTTTAAGATAGGACACATCAATTCGTGTTCATGTATACACATTGAGCATGATCATTGGGGTAATACTTGCACAATCTGGTGAGCACAATGTGGATTGCCAATGTACTTCTTAGTTGAAAGTTAACTTTTGCATAGCAAAAATATACAAAAACAAGAAAGGGAAGCTCTTTCCATGGTGTATTCTTTGTAGAAATTTAGATACACTTGTTGGCCATTATGTTTGTGCTTTTCATAGATCACTATCACTTAAGTACTTGATGAACAAGCCAATTATTCATCTCTATTTCCTTGCTCACCTCTATTCCTTTAAGAGTTTAATTTGAAGATAGTAACACACCCTAGAAAACACCATGTTTGTCTTGATCATTTGCCATGAATCACTATACATGAAAAGGGGACAAGACACATGCACTATTCAACTATATTATTGAAACAATAGCTAGTATGCATATTTGTATCAATCAATTAATGTCTAATTATATAAATGAGCATGGATGATGTACATTGTAGGTGTATTTCACTTCATGACCACTTGTGTGAATTTCATTACAACAAAGTAGGTGGCCATTATTGATGGTTTATATCACAAAGGTAGTGGTGCATATCATTATGATGAAAGAAGTTGTGACACTTACCATAAAGCTAAAGGAGAAGGAGATGCATACAGTAGGGATGGATATTAGAGAGGTAGATAAATTTATGGAGGGAAGAGAAAAGACCCTTTAGAGGAACATGCTTCAAGTACAAAGGACACAACATTTGAATGCTTCTAAGGCCAAGGAAAATAACTAAAAGTAAGCATTGCAATTGCATTTGGAGAAGATGAACCCTAGTAGACAGATGAGTCAGAGAATCACTAATGATGAAAGAGTCCTTAATGAAGCATCCTAAGGAAGAAGGACTAGTACAATGAAATAATCTATTTAAGACTAGATGTAAAGTAGGAGAGAAGTGTTGTGGGGTAATCATTGATGGTAGAAGCACAAAAAGCTTGGTATCATAAGAAATGGTTACAAATTCAAAATTAAAGAGGCACATACACCTGAATCCTTACACAAGTGCTTTGTTATAGATAGAACGCAAGGTGATGATCAATCAATAGTGTTGGGCAAGATTTAAGATAGGAAATTGACATGATGAGTCTTGTGTGATATAACTCCAATGGAAGTGTGCCAACTATTGTGTTTGATTCAAGTAAAAGCAGGTTTTGAAGGGACACGAAACCCTTTACAACAAAAAGCAAAGTTATAAAAAAGAACAATTTGTTGTCAGCGAAAAGCCAACCCCTAAACAAGACTTGTCAAGATTTACATTTTGAACTACTTTTATGGGAATGAAGAGTCATGTCAAAAGAAGGCTTAGAGAATTTAGCTTTCTTGCCCTTAACAGTAATCCAATTTTCCTCCACTTGTGCTGCCTTATCATGCCAAGTCAGCTCACAATTTTCTTGAAGATGAATGCCTACAGCCATTGTCTTGGAGATTTCACCATTATTCCTTCGTGTAGGCAATGACTTATCAGAAAAGCCACCAGAAATGGCAACCTGAGACCCAATCTCTCGCTCTTTAATGGTTTCAATATGGTAATCTTGTACAACATCAATAGCCCCACCACTTGAGACATTCAGAGGGGATGCCTCAAGACCTTGTGATTTCGACGCAACCACCTCTGAAAAATTCTTGTGTTGTTCATATTTCTTCTCTATTGTATAATGCTGTTGAGAGGCACCTTTCCACCATGTAGCTGTCATAAATTTTTTCTCAAATCCGCATTGTGCTGCAGCATGACCAGTTTTAAAACATCTTCTACAACGGAAGGGAATTCCCTCATAGTCCAAAGATTGTACCCAAGACCCCTTAAAAGATTTAAGTAAAATCTCAGCAGGCAACCCTTTTGAAACATCCATTTCAACCAGTATGCGGGCAAATGTGGAATGAAAATGTCAAAGGATTCATCATCCACCAACAAAAAATCACCAAGGGCTTCACCCACTTCCTCTAGAAGAGGGTCAGTCCATAAGTGGAGGGGAAGATTAGGCAGTTGAACCCAAATCAAGATCTTATTGAAAGTTTCAGAAGCATAGTTGAAATTAGAATGCCAAGGCTTAATCATCAACACATATTTGTCCTCCTAGCTAAAAAAATTGCCACATAAAATTATATTTCTATCCTGAGCATTGTCAAACTTGGCAACAAAAAACCCCTTAGCCATGGGAAAAATATGAACTTTACCAGAAATTAGAGGCTCCCATTCATGGGAGATCCAGGAACGCAACTGAGGGAGGCTAGGCCAAAAACCCCTAAACCAACAAATCACCCCGAGAGCTCATAAACATTCTTTTCTATTTCCTCTACCATCTCATCTTTCAGATCAACTGAGATGGCATTTGCAACAGGGAAGAATCCACCAAACGACAGTCTCCCATGCCCTAGTTTCAGAGCTATCGCCCGCACAGTAGGGCCTTTGCCCTTAAAATTGTGCCTATCGCCAGCCCCTGCAACATTGGCTCTACCATTAACTCTCGCTACCTTCTCCTACAACATCGCTTCCCCGTGGATGTCTCCTCCCTTGCTAATGCATGTTGCACGGGTTGTAGTCGCCTCAGCCATTAGAGCTATATGTATTCAACAATATGCCAACTATTGTTGGGGAGGTCTGGGTAGTTTGACTTCTAAGCTATATGATGGGAGAGAAAATTAATGTAGTTAAAATTCTAATTGCCTTATAAGACAAATGAAATAAGCAACTATCCAAAACAAAGAACCAACTTTGAATTCACAAACACCACCAACTCACTTTCAATTTCAATTTTCTAATTGAGAATCAAATTTATTACAAGTTTGCAATTCCAACAATTACAATAAAACCATTTGTTCCTCTAGTTTAATTTGTAAACCATTCATCAAATATTGACACAAGTTATTTGTATTGGCCTTTTCACTTAACATTGGGTTTTTTTTAATCTTTATTTCCTTGTGCACCCTTTTTCCTTCTATGGCTGCATCAAAGTTCACCTTAGTTTTCTTGCTATTCTCCAATATAGCTTCTTGCACTACCTTTTCCTTCACACATTTTTTGCCTGAACATCATTAATATGCTGCTGTCTTCTTGATACCCACATGCCCTTTATTTTTTTGCCCTTTTTTGCATTTTTCTTCATATATTTTCCCTTACCTTCTCACACTTCCACATTGCCCCATCCTCCATCCTCCTGAAGCTTCTTTTCACCTTCTCCTACGTCCCTCAAACTTCCACGCCTCCTCTCATTTCTTCTTTTTCTTTTGTTTTTAATTTATTGATGAAACTCTAGCTTATTAAGTTTAATATTCAGGCAACTCAATAATATTTCAATTGTAAGAGTAAATAGCTTAAAAATTCATAGATTAACAAATTAAGAATAGATGTCAAAGGGTCAAAATTCTCAATACCAAAATGAAAACAAACAAAATTTGATGCAGATAGTTGAATTCTAGGATGCTCGGGCATCAAACACATCGGGTATAAAAATGTTTCATGAGTGAGGAGCTCATGAACATTTGGACAAGTTTGGAATCAGAATCACAAACTTCTCCATATCTGAAGCCTTGACCCATGAAGCCTCATCTGTTGCATGGTTCTTCCAACAAACCAAATACACCCAATATTCTTTTATCTGTGTCCTTTTTGCTATCCGTGAATCAATGCTTTGATCAACCTCCTCAAACTTCTCCAGCAAGTGGTGTATTGATTTGGGTGTATCCTACAAATTGGAATGTGTACTTTGTTGCCCACTAGATTCACCCTCATGGTACTTGTGCAAATATGCAACATTAAGTATTGGTGACATATCTATACCGGTTGGAAGATCAATTTCATAGGCATTGGATGAAAACTTCTTCAAAATCTTGCACGTGCCTATTTTCTTCCACTTTAGCTTATTGTATGGTCCTTGTGGGAACCTTTCCTTCCGCAAATGTGCCATTACCAACTCACTAGTCTGAAACTCTTGCACTCTTCTATGTACATCAACATGTTCTTTATATTTAATAACTCTTCTCCAAGTTTTCTTTCACTTCTTTGTGCAAATAATGAATATACTTAGCAAAATCTTTCGCTACAACACTCTTTCTATTCAAATCTATAATATCTCTCAATTCATCAACTCCTCTTGGGCTTTACCCATACACAACTTGGAATTGACTTGTTTCCACACTTAGATTTATGGAGTTACTATATGCAAATTTCGCTTGTGTCAATGTTAAATCCCATTGATTTGGTTTATCCTCAACCAAACATCTCAATAAATTACCCAAACTTCGGTGCACAACTTTGGGTTGACCATCAATTTGAGGATGATAGGCTGAAATAAACCCCAATTGTGTTCTCATTTTCTTCCACAAAGTATGCCAAAAACGACCAACAAACTATGTCTCGGTTTGAAATAATACTTTTTGGCAAGTGACGCAACCAAACTATCTCTTTGAAAAATAATGTAGATAAATGGGAAGCATCACTACACTTGTGACATGGTGTAAAATGAACCATTTTTGAAAATCTATCCACTACAACAAAAACAAATTCATTACCTCTTTGCATTCGTGGCAAACCCAAAACAAAATCCATGCTAATGCATTCCCATGTTCTCTCCAACATTGGCAGTGATTGGTATAGTCTAGTGTTTTGCCTCACTCCCTTGGCATGCTAACATATCCAACAACTTTGCACCATTCTTTTTACATCCACACTCATCCCCTGAGCAATAATAATTCTCATTCAATTGTGCTAATGTCTTGTCCACTCCAAAATGTTCACTCAAACCCCCATTATGTTTCTCCTTCATCATATTCTCCCTAATGGAACCTTGAGGTATACACAACCTCTTTCCTTTAAACAACATTTTTTTTTGAATAAAATACTCCAACCATGGAGTTGTATCCGTTCCAATTAGGCTCTTACATGCTACCCAAGCTTCTTTAAAATCAGAATCTTCTTCATACAATTCTCTCGTACAATCAAAACCAACAACACTTACTCTCAACTCATTCAACAACAAACACCTTCTACTTAATGCATCAACAACTCTATTTGATTTCCCACTTATATGTTTTAAAACCAATGAATAGCTTTAAAGAAATTTAACCCATTTTACATGCTTTTGACTCAACTTACCTTGGCTGATAATGATTTGGGGTGCATGATGATTGGTATAGAACACAAATTCCTTTGACAATAAATAATGTCTCCACTTCTTGAGTGCTTGCACAATTGCATAAAACTCCTGGTCATACACAGTGTTTTCTCTTTGATTCATTTAGCTTTTCGTTGAAGTAAGCTATTGGTTTTACCTCTTCACTTAGAACTCCTCCTATCACTCTCCCACTTGCATCACAATCAACTGGGAAGACTTCCAAAATTTAGAAGTGCTATCATAAGCTGTTCTGTCACTTTTGCCTTCAAAATATTAAAACTTCTCTCTTCTGTAACTATCCAAACAAATTCTTTTTTATTACCTTTTATTGTCTCTGCAATTGGTGCATATATCCCACTAAAATTTCTAATGAACTTCCTATAAAAATCTTGCTAATCCATGGAAGCTTCTTGCTTCAAACATACTCCTTGGTGAAGGCCAATCAACAACTGTTTTCACTTCCATTTTAGACCACTATTAGAAACCACAAACCCCAAATACACCAACTCTCCATGAAACTACACTTTCAAATTAACCATTAATTTTTCTTCTTTTAGCATTTGCAAAACAACTCTAACATGCTGCAAGTGCTCCTCTTTTGTTTTACTAAATATCAAAATGTTATCTAAATACACAATCACAAACTTACCATGATATGGCTTTGAAAATTCATTCATCACTTTCATAAAAGTGTTTAGAGCATTTTTCAATTCAAATGACATCGCCAACCATTCATACAATCCATCTTTGGTTTTGAAAGCAGTCTTCGATTCATCCCCCTCTCTTATTCTTATATGATGGTAACCACTCTTCTAATCAATCTTAGTGAAATATTTGGCTCCACTCAAGAAATCCATTATATCATCCATTCTTGGTATGTTTAATTGGTATTTGATGGTTATCTTATTTATTTCTCTTGAATTTGTACACATTCACCAGTCCCTATCTATTTTTGGTGCCAACATTGTTGGAATAGCACACAAACTCAATTTTTCTCTAATCAACCCTTTATCAAACAAATTTTGCACTTGCCTATTTATCTCTTCATTCTCTTTTGGTGACATCCTTAATGGTGCTTTGTTTGAAAAACTTGCACTGGGAATAAAATCCATGCAATGACTAATGCTTCTCATGGGTGGCAATCCATTAGGCAACTCCATCAAAATTTCTGCAAAGTCATCCAAAATCTCTTGAAATTCCTTTGGTATTTCATCCTCTTTCTTCGTTGCCCCAACTGCTACAAATCTGGGAACTATGGTAAAACATATTTTCTCCATTTTCAATTCTTTCAAAATTTACTTTCTAGAAACCAAGCAACCTTTGGTTTGTCTTCGTCTTCTCCTTCTCTATTCTTCAATGGGTTTAGAATGTACTCTTTTCCATCTTTCTTGATTGCATTGTATTCAATTGGCCATCACTAACAACTTGTCTATCAAATTGCCACGGTCTGCCCAAGAGAATATGGCATGCAACCATTGGCATAATGTCACACAAAACTCCATCCTTGTATTTTCCAATTTGAAAGCTCTTGTGCCACTAATTGATACTCTTTTTGTAACCATGAAACTCAGTAGGGGCTGGCATGTTTCACCTTCTTCAACCTCAACTTTTCCACCATCTCCTCGAATACAATGTTATCCATACTATCGCTGTCCACTATCACTTTACAACACTTTACACTCACCTTACATCTTGTTCTAAACAAATTTACCCATTGTATTGGTACCAGTTTCTCTTTTTCAGGATTCAACAAGACTCTTCTCAACATCAAAGTTTCTCCTTCTTCGAGGTCTTCTCCATGCTTAGTCAAAGTTTATTTTTCACTTTCAGCTTGTGCTACATGTAATCTTGCCTCCTTGCCTTTTCCCCTTCATGCTAGATTTTTAGACATTCAAATGCTCGATGTTGCATTTCCCCACATTGGAAACACGTACCATTGAATCATTTTCCTCTACCTCTTCCACGAGAGTAATCTCCTCTTCCTCTAGGGAAGTCTCCTCTTCTTGTTTGCCTTGGTAGTTTCTACCACTATTGGTTGTCCTCTACCTCAAGAGTTATTTTGTTGTGTTCTATTAAGCTTTTCTTCTGTCTTTAAGGCATATTGATATGGCTCCTCCATACTATGCATATTCATCAAACTTATCTCATCTTGAATAGATATATGCAACCCATTCAAATATCTTGTAACTTGCTCAATATTTTCTTCAACGTGACCACATCGTATACTCAATTGATAGAACTCTTCGATGTGCTCCTCAACACTACTTTCCTTTTGCTTCAAATTTTGAAGTTTCTTTATCAAATTAATTTGATAATTGGCTAGCAGAAATTTTGATTTGATTTTTGTCACTATTCGATCCCATGACTTAACTTTCTCTTTCTCCCTTCGCTGTCTATCCATTTGCAAGTGTTCCCACCAAAAGGAAGTGTGCTCTTTCAATTTTGTGCGTGCATACTCGACTTTTTGATCTTCCATGTTATCATCCTCAAAAACATTTCCATTTCAGTGATCCAATCCAACAACTCTTTCACATTTAATCCTCCTTTATAATTTGGTGGATCAAATCGAGGTTTAGAAATTATCCTTGTGATGAATCTTTCTTCCCTTGGAACAAGCCTTGACATTCACTTCATCTTGTCCTTCAACATTTTGTTCTTCGTCTTCATCTTCACTGATATCCTCTACATGGACTCCTCATCTTTGAGCCATCTCCATGGCATCCAATTGTGTAGTGATACCCCTCATTGCCTCTACTATACAATTTCTTATTTTTTGCAATCTCAACCTCCATGCCTCTGGGTCCTCTACTTTTGCGACTCCATCCTCTGTAAGCCATGTTGGCTACCTTAAGGAAAATTTATTGGTTCACTTTCCTACACAATCGAACCTCCTCTAATACCAATCAACGTAGATCAAATTCCAATTGTCTTATCATACAAATGAAATAAGCAGCTAACCAAAACAAAAAACCAACTTTGAATTCACAAACACCATCAATTCACTTTCAATTTCAATTACTATATGAGAATCATTTTTTTTACAAGTCTACAATTCTAGCAATCACAATAAAACCATTTGTTCCTCCAATTTAATTTGCAAACCATTCATCAAATTATGTTATTCAAACATTGACACAAGTTATTTGTATCGGCCTTTTGAATTAACATTGTTTTTTTTTTTCTTTTTTCTTTTTCTTTTCTCTTTTTCTAATCATCTCCATTTCCTTGCACACCTAGTTCCTTCTGTGGTTGCATCAAAATTCATCTTACTTTTCATGCTATTCTCCAATTTATCTTCCCGTGTTGCCTTTTCCTTCACATATTTTCTGCTTGAACTTCATTAATATGTTGCTATCTTCTTGATGCCCACATGCCCCTACATTTTTTTTGCTGCATTTTTCTTCACATATTTTCCCTTACCTTCTCACAATTCCATGTTGCCCCATTCTCCATCCTTCTGGTTGCTTCTTTTCACCTTCTCTTGTTGCATGACCTCTCCTTTCTTTGTGATTTTGTTGCTCAATATTTTTTTTTTGACTTTTCTTGCACCCCTCAACCTTCCATGCCTCCTCTCATCTCTTCTTTTTATTTTGTTTTCTATTTATCCATGAAAGTCCAACATATTAAATTTAATATTCAGGCAACTCAATAATATTTCAATTCCAAGAGTAAATAGCTTGAAAATTGATAGACCGACAAATTAAGAATAAATGTTGAAGGGTGAAAATGCTCAACGTCAAAATGAAAACAAACCAAAATTTGATGTCGATAGTTGAATTCCTCGGTATTCTACGACATCAAAAACACATATACTATAACCAAGAATAGCCAAATACGTAGGTTAATGCCATTGAAGGACATAAAAAAACAATTTTATAGCAAATCAAGATATGCTTGGTATATGGAAGGATGTTTTTGGATGAACTAAAGCATCATAGCGTTTGTGTTACACTAATTCCCAAGGTGTTCGACACTATAATTGAAGGGAATACCAATGCAAGTGAAGATGAATTATCACAAGAGATCTTAGGGTTGTTAAATAATACAAGGAGTATAAGTCATCACCATGGTATAGGATAATGTGTGACACCATGCCAAAATGGATGCCACTACTAAGGAGTATTATTCATCACATGGATATGATTCTAGGAGCTAGTTTGTTGAATAAAGCACCACATAAAATGACACCAACAAAGAATGAGTATATAAAATTATAGGTGCACGAGTTATTGAGAAAGGGTCCAATCTAAGAGAGTTTGAGCCCATACACAATACTCATGGTGCTAGCACCCTAGAGGGAGAATGAATGGAGAATGTGTTGATTCTAGATCAACCAATAAAATCTATGTAAGGTATAAATTTCTATTGCTAAGGGTGTATGATATCATGGATTATCTAAGTGAGGAAAATTATTTGACCAAGATTGATTTAAGTAGTGGTTATCACCATTTTAAAATAAGAGAAGGGATGAATAGAAAAAAACTTTCAAAACCAACAAGGGGTTATATGAGTGTCTTGTTATGCCATTTGGACAAACCAATGCAAGCACATTTACGAGGTTAATTAATGAGGTATTAATGAAAGCCTTATTTGTAATAGTTTACTTCGATGATATTCTATTTTCAGCAAGACCAAATAAGAGCATTTGCTAAAAATCAAATTAGTACTACAAAGGCTAAAATAAGAAACGTTGTTGATCAATTATATTTTCATGGGTTGGCCAATTTATGTAAGTTCATCATAAATTTTAGTAGTATTTGTTCTCCACTAAATGAGACAACAAGAGGATATAAGGAATTCAAGTGGATCTTAGTAGCTGATAGGAGATTTAAGCTGATGAAGAGGAAAGTAACATAACAACCAATGATGGCTTTTCCATATTTCATCAAGATATTGCAAGTAGATTGTGATGTAAATAGGAATGTAATTTGGGCAATGTTGAGCCAAGAAGGAAGACCAACAACTTCAATGATGAGTGGAAAACTGATTTTTTTATTCTTTGTACTATGCTTGGATTGTGATTTAATATCTCATCTTATGATTCAGTTCACTCTATGTTAACCTGAGGTGTAAGATTTTGAAAGATGTAAAGACAATTTGTTCAAGGGATGAAAGTAGAAAGATGAGTCCAATGTAATGCAACCTACCTCAGTTCACCTATGAAAAATCTCTTATCTAGATTTATCCAACATTATTACAAACCAGTGATCAAAAGTGAATTTTCGACTATAGGAATTGTAATAAGACGTACATAAATTCTAGTGAAAAGAACTATAACAAAACAATTCTAACTACAAGAGTTGTCACAAACAAATTTAAAGAAAAGAACTTGTGAAGGAGGGTGTAAGAATTGGCTATTAAGATAGCCACCCAAGATCTAGAGGCCTAGTAGAAAGCACAAGCATAAGAGAGATATAAATAATATGACAAGAATAAACTGTATTATGCCAATGATGCAAAAATAGAATGAGCTAAAGTACATAGGAGACCCCTTGGTTATATAGCCAAGGTGAGTACATAGAAGGGTATAAGATTATGACAAGTGTTGTAAAGTTATGACATGAAACAACTGTGAAAAGCTATCAATCCACCTAAAGTGAAAAAGTGATAATGTAATAATCACCACAAATGGTGGTTCACCTACAAAAGGTGGAGAGGTAATCACATGATATGTCCACAAAAGGTGGATGTGATAAAGTAATAACATGATAAGTCCACCAAAAGTGGAAATGCTCCAACTACCTCCTATGTCGTCCCTAAGTAAACTTAACTAAGGTGTAATCATGACCTCAGACAAGGTACAACACTTTTAATTACACCAACACCCCCCCTTAAGTGCAACTTAGGGAGAATGTACACAAATGCAACAATGCAAGATGGGTCCTGGACAACTAGGCCATGTTAGGTACCCATGTACAAATGCAATGCAATCTCTCATAAAGTAGAGAAAAGGAGAAAACCATGTGGAAAAAGAATCCCCCCAAAAGAGAGATGAAAAACAAGAGAAAAACACTCTCAAATGTAGGAGAAGGACAAAACCCCTAGAAGAGGAAAAATTCCCCCCCATAAGAGAGAATGAAGAAGTCAACATACCTCCTCAGATGAAACATCCCACACCCCCAAGAGAGCTTACAAATGATGATATGTACTCTCAGTGAAGGGTTTGGTGAAGATATCTGTAACCTACTGTACTGTAGGACAATATTGCAAATCAATGACCTGCTCCTGTATCAACTCCCTGATGTAGTGCATATGAATCTCGACGTGTTTGGTCTTTTGATGGTGAACTAAATTCTTTGAGATCTAGATGGCACTCTGATTTTCAAAATGAATGACTATAGGATGTGGAATAGTGAAGCCAAACTCAGTGAGAATATTCTGAAGCCAAATAGCCTTACTAGCGACATTAACAACCCCTTGATACTCAGCCTTAGTCAAAGAGAGAGAAATATCATGTTGCTTCTTACTCTGCCAACAAATGGGACTAGAACCAAGATGAAAGTTGTAGCCAGAAGTGGACTTACAATCATCAAGATCACCAACCTAATCAAAATTTGTATATCCCACCAAGGTAAGTCCTGTACCTGTTGCATAGTGAATCCCATGATGATGTGTACCCTGTATATAATGCAAGATGCATTTGGCTACTTTCCAATGAAGCTCATGTGGTTCCTGCATAAAGCGTGAAACCATGGCAACTACAAAGGAGATATCAAGGCGTGTGTGAGTCAAGTAGATGAGACTCCCAACAAGCTGACGATATAAAGTGGCATCAACAAGTGGAGTAGAACACTTAGCCTCAAGCTTGACTCTTGAAAGAAAGGGAGTCAAAGCAGGCTTACAATCAGCCATGTGAAACCGAGCTAGAAGATTAAGAGCATACTTGGGCTGAGAAAGAGAGATACCAGAAGCTGACTGTGTGATCTCGATCCCAAGAAAATAGTGCAAAAGGCCCAAGTCAGCCATAGCAAATCTATCCTGCAAAGTAGATTTGACACTGCCAATGATGGATGAGGTACTCCCTGTAATGATCAAGTCATCAACATAGAGCACAAGTAGAGAATGAGAGTCATCCTGTCACAAAATGCAGAAATTTTGATTTGAATGACACCTGGTGAATTCTGCTGAGAGTAGAAAGGAATCCATCTTGGCATACCAAGCCCTATGGGACTATTTGAGGTCATAGATAGGCTTCCTCAATCTGCAAACCAAAGAAGAATCTTGTATGAATCCTTGCAGCTTCTCCATGTAAATATCCTCATGAAGATCCCCGTGAAGAAATGCACTCTTGACATCCATTTGATGTACATCCCAACCATGAGCTGCAACAATAGCAAGTGTCAAGTGAATGGAGTTCATCTTAGAAATGGGTGCAAAGGTCTCTGTATAATCAACACCTAGAACTTGTGAGAAACCTTCTGCCACAAGCCAAGCCTTGTATTTATCCACACTTCCATCCGCTGCATACTTGGTCCGATAGATCCACTTACATCAAACCATCTTTCTCCCCTTAGGGAGAGGAACTAAATCCCATGCGTGGTTCTTCATCAAGGAACTATACTCTTCCTCCATTGCTGAATCCCACTCTAGAACTCTTGATGCTTCCTTGAAGGACTATGGATCAAAAGCACTAGCAATAAAGGCATGTGGAAACTCTTGATATTGTGACTGAGTCCTTTGAGTATCTAAAGGATCCCCAACAAGAGAACCTACTGAATCAAGAGTCTGTCAAGCTCGACGAGGTCTAGTAGGAGATGAAGGACAAGGCTCCTAAACTAAAATTGGACCCTGCAAAGGTGTGATCTTGCGAGTTGGAGTTGAGGGAGAATCATCATCTGAATCACTATCATCACTTTCCACTATGGAGGAAGGAAGAAAAGGATTAGAGGCCAAGCTAGGAGAGCTTTCCTCAAAGTGAACACTCCTCTGAATGAATAACTCATGTGTCTATGGATCCAAAAGTCTATATGCCTTAAAACCTTTAGGATATCCAACAAAGATGCAATGCCTAATCTGAGGTTCCAATGCCTTGTGCTTCTCTAGAGGTATGCATGCCCAATCTGGACAACCAAAAACTCTGAAGTGTTTCACAACCATTTTTTTACCACACCAAGCCTCAAAAAGAGTCATACCCTTTAAAGCCTTATGGGGAACCTGATTTTGGATGTGTGTGGCACAATTGATAGCTTCTACCCAGAATTGAGGACCAAAAGAGTGAGCATGAATCATACAGCTAGCCATCTCCTTAAGGGTTCTATTCTTCCTTTCAACAACACCATTCTGCTATGGAGTGTAGGAAACTAAATGTTGAAGATCAATCCCCTCAAGAGTACAGAATTCCTCAAGTCTATTGTTCACATATTCCCTTCCATTTTCTGTGCGAAGAATCTTGACTTGCTTCCCAGAGTGCTTCTTAACATGAGCCTTGAAGGCTAGAAATTTTTCAAACACTTCACTCTTGTGAACAAGAAAATAGACCCATGTGAAGCGGGAGTAGTCATCAATGAAGGTGAGGACATAGCGGGCCTTGCTAAATGATGGCACTAGAAATGGACCTGCTACATCACTGTGAACCAATTGAAGAACTTCCAAAGCTCTCCAAGACTTCCCTTTGTCAAAATTCTCTTCTAGATGCTTACCCAAGGAACAACCTAAACATACACCTTCAAAAAAGATAATTTGAGGGAGTCTTGTAACCGTATCCTTGGAGCTAAGCTGATGAAGATAGTGGTAATTGAGATGTCCAAACCGCTTATGCCATAACTTACTTTTTGAATTTGAATGAATGAGCAACACTGTAGAAGGAGACTTAGGCACAAAGTGGGAGAATGAGTAAAGCCATGTGTTGTGATTGGCTTGTCTCACTGCAACCAAGGAATCATCCTTAAGTTCTTTGACCACAACTGAATCTGGTAGAAAATCAACTTTCTTGCCATCTCCAAAGTGAGTGATTTGGTAGATTGAAAGAAGATTGGTTCTCAAGTTAGGAACATAAAGAACATTCTCAAATGTTCCATCATCCATGACAACCAAACCTTTGTCTTCAACTTCCACTTGAGTATCATCTCCTATGAATATGTGAGGTACCTTAGATGGATCCAAAGAAGGAAACTGCTCCCTTATAGAACCCATGTGATGAGTGGCACCTGAGTCAAGTATCCATTGCTGTGAAGAAAGCCACAAATGCTTTCCCTTTTCCTTTTGATTGTGAGGAAGTGGAAGGAGATGAACCCTTCTTCTTGTAGGTGGATGAAAAATTGATGTTGTTCTTCTTGATGATATTTTTCAATTCATCAATTTTCTTAGTGTGGAAATGATGCTCATCATGACCAAATCTCTTGCAATATGAACAAGTTGGTCTCTCCTTCTTGCTTGAATTTACCTTCTTGGGAGAAGATGAATAATTCCCTTGTTGTGGGGAGGATGATTGTGCTTTAGCTTGTTGTGTCTTTGCCTTAGATTGCTTTTGCTTCTTGTTGGAACCCTTTCCTTGAGTCCCTTGATTCCCTTGATTAGCCACCAAAGCTTTGGATTTTGAAGACTTGAGAATCCCCATGCTTATTAACTTTGCTTGCTCTAACATCAAATTTTTTGTGAATGCATCAAATGATGGCAGAGTCAAAGAACTACCCACTATCAAGCGATGGGATTGGAAGCTAGAAACAAATGCTGCATATTCTGATGGAACCTTTCCCAAAAAATTATAGACCAATTACGCATCCTTTTTGCCAATGCCACAATCCTTAAGCCATACTCTCAACTCATTTTCCTTAGTGACATAGTCTTGGATTGCATCAAAATTCTTGGGATATAACATTGTGAGATCATTGTCAAGCTGACAACCTCTAATCTCATCAACTTGGCCATACAATTGACCAAAATTTTCCCAAGCCTCTTTGATTGTTTTACACTTTTCAATTTGAAAGATTAGATCTTTTGATACATATTTCCTTAATGTTCCAAGAGCCATAGTATTTTTAGTGAGCCAATTCATATGAGAATTAGGATCAGTTTTAGGATCAGATGGTGCAATAACAATTCCATCAATATAATGAGTTAATCCTTTTTCCATTAACTTACTCCAAGCATCAATTTTCCAAGAAACATAGTTATGTGGAGTTAACAAAGGAAACTTAAGAGAACCCATAGCAACAAAATTAAAGAGAACAAGATAGAGAGAGAGAGGCACAATCACACAAGGCACCCCCCAAATTCACTCAATCAAAGAAACCCCCCAAAAGATGATTTGACACTTTATACTTAGTGCATGTATAATGGCCACTTGCAAGCCAAGCAAAGTGGGCTTCTAATTTTCAATATTTTACAATAGCCTTTAGTAGGCTATAATAGACTCAAATGATTGATACAAAAGACCAAACCAAGATCTTAACTTTACAAATGCCAAAATAGGCCAAAAAAGACCATATGCTGAAAGTATAATTTCTGATCACAATCACTACAAACTGATAGCACCACTATAAAGTTTAGAAAAAAATCATGCACTTTCAAAAAAAATGACACCTAAAAAGAAGTTTGTATGAGCCTGAACAAAGCCCTGGAAGTTGCAAAAATGGTGACAACTCAACAACAACTGTGAAAAATTGAATTTTTTGAAAAATTTGAGAATCAAAACCAAAAACTAATCACACCAACACGTAGAGTGCAAAAAATTAGCTCAAATAAAAAAAATTGCACCAAAAAAGGCCTCAGAATGACCAAGATATCAACATTTGAAAATGAACTACAAATTCAAAAATGGCATCCATGAGGGGTCAAAAATCTTCAAAACCTGTGATGACGTTAGCAAAAATCGAGCCTAAATTTGACGGGCATTTAGCTGTTGTAGTCTTGCATGAGCTTAAAATTGACGTTCGTTTGACTGTCAAGGTTGCGGCAGGGTTTGACCGGAATATTCTTCTCAGCCACCGAAATTTTCTCCTATACTTGCCGACGACGGAATCTTTTCAATCTTGGTGGAATCTCTTTGTGTGTGTCGAAAGAGCCGCTAGATTTTACTTTTCGCTGCTAGAGGTGGGACCGTGTGGGAATGGCGAGCCACTAGCCTCTTGCCACGTGGCATCGCGTACTGCGCGGTACTCTACAGATTGCGCAGGTATTGCGTAGTACAACACTTTTAAAAACTTTGTTTTTTTTAAAGAAATCCTTACACAATATAAAAACTACGAATAAAATTATTTTTTAACAAATATTTAAATTCAGAGATGTTTTTTTTTTTGAAAAACAATAAAATCGTACCGGCGTAATAATGGCTGGACCGTACGGCTCAACCAACAATTTTTTTTTGCCTCAATAGACAACTTTGTCCAAATTTGACGATTTGGTAGTCAATTTAGGGGTTTTTTGCCCTTTTGAATACGATGGCAATATCCTTTTCAGCTGAGAAAGCTTTGAAAATATGGCTACCTCCTGGATCTGGCAACCAATATCAATGTTTAAACCCTTGTAGATTTGGCCTCCAATGTCCAACTGGGATGAAACAAAAGGAAAAATTGACTTTCTTAGATGCTCCAGACGCAATGGTGAACTCAGATATGATGCAACAAGCTCCCAAAATGCACCTACAATACAAGGCCAAAAATGGAACCCCCCCCAGAATTTGGTATTTCTATGAATAAAATACAAGATTGCACTCAAGATCTCCCCAAAATGACAATCCAAAGGCACTCCAATAGCTTTGATACCATGTAAGAATTGACTATGAAGATAGCCACCCAAGATTTAGAAGCCTAATAGAAAGCACAAGCATAAGAGAGATAGAAATAATATGACAAGAATAAACTGTATTCTCTCGATGATGCAAAAATAGAATGAGCTAAAGTACATAGGAGACCCCTTGGTTATATATCCAAGGTGAGTACATAGAAGGGCATAAGATTATGATAAGTGTTGTAATCTTATGACATGAGACAACTGTGAAAAACTATCACTCCACCTAAAGTGGAAAAGTGATAATGTGATAATCACCACAAATGGATCACCCACAAAAGGTGAAGAGGTAATCACATGACATGTCCACAAAAGGTGGATGTGATAAAGTAATAACATGATAAGTCCACAAAAAGTGGAAATGCTCCAACTACCTCCTATGTGGTCCCTAAGTAAACTTAACTAAGGTGTAATCATGACCTAGGACAAGGTAGAACACTTTTAATTACACCAATAGTGGGGATTCTCTACTCCCAAGTCCCAAGAAAATAGGTTCCGAAGGGAGTGAGCCCTTGATCACATCAATGACAAAAGTTCAAGTGAAAGAGGTTACAAGATGAAAGAGATTACAAAAACATGATTAGAAGAGGGTTTCTGATACATTTTTGGATGAAAGACTTTGGGGACCAGAAGAGTAGATTACACAGGACTTTGGGACAAGCTAGGAAGCTCTCAACCAAAGTATGTTTGAGTGGGACTCAGACGAAAGCGTGACGCACTAGCATCTCATATGGATGTTTGAGTGGGACTCAAACGAAAGTGTGATGCACTAGCATCTCATATGGACAAAGAGATAAAATTGTACACATGAGTTGACAAAATCTACTATCTACCTAGAATTCGAAGTCTGACTATTTTACTAAGTTAACAAAAAGCTAAAAAGAAAGGAAATGACAAGGTAAATGTTAACTCATGGAAATTCCTACGCTATGAAACCTCCCGTAAAGCTTCATGCACACAACCTACATACAAGGAGGACAAGGAAAAGTGTTGGGGCCATTTTGGGGCTTGCCTTAACCAAACCCCCATTTTTGTGTTTCCACCTCCATGAACAACCAAATAGATTAAAAATAGACAAAACCTAATTAAAATAGACAAGATGCATGATAAAAAAAAACCTGACTATGGAGGAGAACCCGTATCACAAATAAATAGATGAGTGATAAAATCAAACCTCGTTGTGGAGAGGCCGTATCAAAAAGTAAATAGATGAGATAAATATGTTAGCAAATAGACAAGATAGAGCGTTACCAATAGTTCATAGCTTCCTTTTGGCTTGATAGACGTGACGTTGGGTGCTTGCAAGAGAGTCTTGGCTATTGATAAAAATTGAATTCGATAGAGCTTTTTCGTAGAGAAGAGATGAATAAGAGAAATAAGTAGGCAAGTTGGAGTGAGAGAGTGAGAATGAATGAGAATAGAAGTGAAAATGAGAGTTTTGTGAGGTTGCATGTGTGGGAAGAGCCGTTACACTCAAGATTCTACCATGACAATGCATTTCATGGGTAAAGTTCATGAGATCCCCTCATTTAAACTAGAAAATTTCAAGGACACTTGCATTCCATGTGGATGTCCATGCACCACACAAGCGCCCAACTCACAACTTTGCAAGAAATGAGGTGGCAGACTGCCAACGTTTCGTCATTGTCCCTTATGGAGTTGAAATCAAGAAATTTTGACTCATAAGGTTTTTTTTATAAATGCAACTAGGTGTCATAAATATGACGGACCAAATACACAAGCGCAAAATTTCCATGGGGTGTAATTTTATGACAATATATTTTGCCTCCAATTTAGTGAGTTGAATTTTTTGAGAAAAATCATTTATAGTAAAGTAGAAAAGAAAACATTAGTGCAAGACTAGAAATTTGAAATTTTTATAGATTTACGTGCAAAAAAGATACTATAGAGACCATAGAGGTCGAGCAAGTGGATACCAATGATGCCCCCATTGATCAATCTCAATGAGAAATTACAATATCGGACATGAAGTTTCATTATGCAAAACTCAAATTTAGGTCTGTTTAAAAACTGAAAGAAGCTACCACGATGAGAAGAATACTTAAGAAAAATTTACTGGTTCAAAAGAAAAATATGAAGAGGTGAATCCCTCCTATTTTATGTCCAAGAAGGTGGGGTGTAAACATGAAGGATGGAAGGACCACTTCCGTCAAGAAAAATGGGCCAAAAATGACCTATATATACCTGGGAGGGTCCACAGAAGGGTCATTTTCACTATTCATAGCGAGGATTTTGTTGAATTTTGTGAGAGAAAAGTTAGCAAAATACCTCATAGATGTGACTATGTAGATTTGATAATCATGCAACTCTACACAACTGTAGTTGAGGGAGGTGAGGTTGACAAGGTACAAGGAGTCTAACTCTATCTCATGTTTTTTATGCATTTTTAAAGCTTTTTCCATTTGAAGAGTAACACAAGCATCCAACTGATGCGTTATCTTCCCAACAGTACATTGGTGGCCTCTGATCTCATCGGTGTCTACCTGGAATGCTATTTCCTGACAACATTTAGCCTTGGATGCTAGCGCATCGCATAAATGTCTACATGACACACCTTTGTCTTAGAGGCTTACTTAGAATTTTTTGATGTAGGAGATAAAATTATATGATGCAGATGAATACGACATGAATCTTGTTTCTACTATAGGAGTGTCTAAAGATGAGAGAGAACGAAGGCAAACATGTGCTCACCACACTATGCAATCAAGATGAGCACATTTACCTAGTTGATTAGGATCATTTGCGACACGTGGGCCTACACGCTGCCAGACTGTGCTACCATCCCTCGATGCTCATGGCACTTATGGAGTGTTGGGATGTAGATACTTCATCCTTCCACCTACCATCTAGAGAGGTGACCGTCACATTAGAGGACATGTACTGGATCATCAACCTGTCTATCCACAAAAAATGGGTGGGCTGTGACAAGGCGTGGATGCCATATGAGGCCCTAGAGGGCCAACAATACTATTCTAGATGCACAGAGACAAGAGACATTATTAACCACATATATATGCAGTGTTATGAGTAGGGGCAAGTGGTCATTACACTCATTTGGAGGGTGATGGTCGTCATAGTTTCCCTCCAAGTTGTGATGGATAGGTGAGGCTCTCACTTGCATGGGGGTCTCATCCATTACATTTAAGCGATGGAGGACCACTAGACTGTGTTTGGTTGGGGTTAGAGCATACTTGCTCGTGTATATCATGACCTCAGGTGTTACATCCACTATGAGTTTCCCAGTCTCACAACTTGCATGCTTCTATGAGTGTGGGTGTTTGCACACATGTACTCGGTCAGTCAGGTTCCCACAAGGCATGTCTCTTAGTACACCAGTGGTGCATGCATACCCATTGGTGTGCAATTGGAGATATGGAGATCTCAGTTTTTGGTAGCTTCAATTTGATGTTTTGCGGTTGTGAGACATGAAATGGTGACCATATGGAGGGATGGCGAGGCAGTTAGACCACATCAAAGTACCATATTACTAGCATACGGTCATTTGGTAGTTCGAGCAACTATAGATGATCCCCTCGACTCCCCCTTCATACATTGACTCAGCTAGGTAATCGTCGTTGTTTGACCATTATGGATGTTGCTACTAGTGATGATGGGTCAGATAATGATGACCAACCTCCCATCCTCATATTTAAAACATTAGAGTTGCCCATAGTTTTAGAGAATGACGGTTAATGGTGAGCCCTGTCTTGATTTTTCAACACATTCCCCCATGGGAAATGTTGGTGTACAGGGTCAGGGAGGAGAGGATTGTGGTAGTGACATTGAGAAGGGAGAGACACTAGTTGGTGGAGGGGTGAAGAGGCCTAGACGATAGTGAAGGCTATTATCACTACTAATTGCAATTCTACTCTCATCGGTGCCACCTTCGACGATCGTCGTCCCTCCTACAACAACAAAAACAGGAGGAGGGCCCAACATTGCAATCACTCTTGATCCACACTGGCATGCTATAGATCGAAGTACGAGAGTGATTCATGTTATTTCTTTTCAGTACTTCTTATTTTGGTGTGTCATATATATGCACATTTTTTTATATTATCTGATATTGACAGTGTCTACTTTGTGGTTACAATTGACACACCAGAGTGGATCGCCTTCATTGGGCGGTGCATTTCTGAGACAGCCTCAACCATGCCCATTCAAGGGAGTATCCTTGATGCATACAAGTCGATATCAATGGGGCAACATTCCCACTTGTTTGATCCTGTTGCGTGGTTGAGGATCGCTTATGAGGAGGCATGTGTGAAGATGGTGCAGATGATAGTTGACATCACTGCTATGAATGAGTAGAGGGATCAACATGCAGTCGAGCTTCATACTACACTATCTCAGCGAGACCAAGCTAAGATGCAGGCAATGAGTGTTGAGAGGGCATGTGATTCCCTATAGTGCCAACTTGATGACCTCATGGGAAAACAACAACCATGAGGCCGAATGCGGATCTCTAGTGAGCAGCTTCAAGAGGAGCTATGAAAACCAACTTCGGGAGGAGGTGGGTGAGCTGTGGGGAGAAGTTTGAGGACTGCACATGATCATGTTAGTGTCACTATCACATTGATCATGGTTTGCAACATCTGTTCAACCCCCACCTCAACTACCACTAGCACTAGAGGGCTTAGGGAGCCATGGGCTAGGGGGATAGAGGCCCATTTTGTATAATCCCGATTTTGTACATGGATGATATTGTTTTGTATAACATTATTTTGATTAATAGACACACAGATATACAATCACCACATTTTGACACAGTGGTGTGATATATGTACATGACATTGTATTTTGATATATATAGATGTATATATATACATATATATATGAGATTTTTTGTGACATCATAATGTTCTTTATGTGTATGCTTTACTTTCATGTATGGTTATGTGATGAATGTTATGTTTATAACTATATGCTTAGATTAGATGTTATCATGATCTAATAAACACACATTGTATGTATATTAATTAAATACAATGATGATCTAACTGTCTAACCCAAAGAATTAATCAAATGCAATGCACAGATACACAACATAATAAAACACATGCATATACAATTCCTAATTAAAGAGACTAATCACATACACATGTTTACATCATAATACAAAATGCTGAGATAATGTATTGATAAAAAATGCCATAGCATAATGAACTGCAATCCCTAAGGGACGATTGTCATGCACATACCACATAGACATTGTGCATGTATTGACGAAGGTGCATCACATTGACAAGTTCTTTTAGAGGCATTCCATCCATAGACAACCATCCATAAGCATTAGAACCATGCACATAGATGATAATGTAAGGGACTAACCAATTAGGGCTAAACTTCCCCTTTTGATTAGGTGACACATTTACATTTCTCCAATTCTCATAGAGAACCAGATCACCTACCTAAAAGTTTGAGAAAGAACACCTTGATTATAATGTTTAGAAATAGGTTGTTGATAAGTTTGGAAATGATCAAGGTCTTGTAGTCAACGCTCATTGAGCAACTCAAGGTGACGCAAACGATTAGCAGGATAAGTGTCATCATTAATTAACCCTTTAAGAGAAACTTACAAAGATTAAATTTCCAACTCTAAAGGCATGATAGCCTCAACACCATACACGAGGTTATACAGTGTTGTACCATTAGCCATATGAACACTCGTATGATAGGCCCACAAAACGTATGTTAATTGAGTATGCTAATATTTACCATGTCTATTAATTATTTTTTGGAGAGAGTTTTATTAGATGCTTCAGCTTGGCCATTAGACCGAGGATAGTATGGTGTAGAAAAATGATGTTGAATATGATTTTTTTCTAGAAATTACTTCACCTCTTTGTTCTTAAATAAAGTAGCATTTTCAGAAACAAGGGTAGAAGGCAATCCAAAATGAGTAATGATATTGTTTAAAATAAAGTTATAAATTTCTTCAGTGCTTGTGGATCGAAGTGGAAAAACTTCAATGCATTTTGTAAAGTAATCAATAGTGGTAATGATGAAGGTATGTCCTTTAGAATGAGGTGATATTTTACCAATAATATCCAACCCCCATTTTGTGAATGCCCAAGGAGAGGTTTGATTTTGAAGCTATTAAGCATGAGCTTGAATAATATTGCTATGTTGTTGGCATTGTAGGCACTTCTTGACAAAGGCAAAGGAGTCCTACTCAATTGTTTGTCAAAATTATCCCATGTAAATCAGTTTACCCACTAGGGATTTACCACCAAAATATTCATCCCTAGAGCCCAAATGGGCTTCTTGAAGGGAAAGGGGTATTTCCGCCTTAGTGAGACACTGAAGAAGACTGTTGTAATATTTTTGATAGAGAACATCAGATAGTATAATGTATCAGATTGAAAAATTTCTTATCCGAGTGTGAGCATTTTTAGTCACATCATCGAGGAATTTTTTAATCTTTAGATAATTATAAATATGAGAAAACCATTCCTCCAATTCTACGTGAGCACACACTAAAGAATTAGATTCAGGTTGATCTAAGATAACAGGAGAGTGGAGAATGTAGACCACAAAGTGGTATTCTTCTATGTTGTCATTTGAAGAGACAAGGGAGGTTGCACTCGCCATTGCGTATGTGTGTCGATTTTCTCTCCTAGGAACACTATCTATTGTAAAAGAAGAGAAATGATCAAGCAAGGATAAGGCAAAATATTGATACTGACATAGCTTATTCTACTTGGATTGATACTCCTATAATTTTATTTATAATGAGTTTAGAATCCCATGAATGTGAAGATGTTTACTAGTCAAAGTCATTGTGGCACACAAACCAACAATAAGGGCTTCATACTTAGTGATGTTGTTATTGCAATGAAATTCCAATTGAAAAGATAGAGGAAATGACTTACCTTCGGGTGAAACTAAAACTACACCTACTTCGAAGCTAGCTTGACATCTTGATCCATCAAAGTACATCTCCCATATAGGTTCATGGTCCATTTTAAAAAAAAATTGATCCAAAAATAAATCCAAATTAGGGAAGGAGTGAGATGAGGGAGCTTCTACCAATTGATTGACAACAACTTGACCTTTTATTGCTTTTTGAGCTAAAAACTTGATGTCAAACTCAGAGAGAAACATTACCCATTTTTCCAACCTCCTAAAAAAATTGATTCTAGTGAAAATATGTTGAAGAAGACCACTTTTCACAATGACATGGGTTTCAACATGAAGAAGATAATGTCGTAACTTTTGCATTGTGAAGATGAGAGAAATACATTATTTCTCCATGGTAGAATAACAAATTTCATAGGTGAGGAGAATACGGCTAATGTAGTAGATCACTCTCTTTTTACCATCATCATCATGTTGAGCTAACAACGACCAAGGCATGAGGTGATGCAAAGATATAAAGAAAAAAGGGTCTATCTTGCATGGTTGGCATTAAGATAAGAGGATTGGATAAATAAATTTTGATTGAATCAAAAGATTTTTCGCACTCATCGTCCAATCAAAAGTGAATATCTTTCTTCAACAAATGCGTGAAGGGAAGGATATGATCAACCAATTGAGATATGAATCTATGAATTGCCTAAATCTTCCCTTGCAAACTACATAGTTGAGATATGGTCTTAGATGGATGCATGTTAACAATTATATCAATTTTATATGTATCAACCTCGATTCCATGATGAGAGACAATAAATCCAAAATTTTTGTCTACATCAATGCCAAAGACACACTTAAGAGGATTCAGTCTCATATTATAGAGTCAAAGCCTCTCAAAGATAAGATGAATATTTTCAACATGAACTTGATGAGTCGCAAACTTAGCCAAGATTTCATCTATGTAATCTTCTAGAATATTTTGAATGAAGTCATGAAAGATAAGGGAAATTTCCCGTTGGTAAGTTGCTCCTAAATTTTCAACCCAAATGACATGACCATGTAGTAGAAGGTACCCCAAGGGGTAGTGAAGGTTGTCTTATATTTATCTTTTGGGTTAATACAGATCTAATTATAGCCTGGGAAGCCATCCATGAAAGACAACAAGGCATGGCTTGTGGATGAGTCTATAATCATATCAATATTAGAAAACAAAAATCATCCTTAAGAGAAGTCTTATTGAGATCATGAAAATAAATACAAATGTGAATACGATCATTGGGTTTGCTGACAACAACAATATTCAATATCCAAGGTAAATAGTCAATAGGATGGACAACTACAACTTTTAAGATCTTCTCTAACTTAATCTTAACTAATAAAGTGACCTTGGGATTCATTTTTTGGATATTTTGTTTTATAGGCTTAGCATCAAGACATAGAACGATATGGTGGACCAC
This sequence comes from Sequoiadendron giganteum, assembly GCA_007115665.2. Lineage (NCBI taxonomy): Eukaryota > Viridiplantae > Streptophyta > Pinopsida > Cupressales > Cupressaceae > Sequoiadendron > Sequoiadendron giganteum. The sequence continues at coordinate 366,834,252 of CM021103.1, read as the reverse complement.
CAAAGACTCATCAATACTAGGCATGTCCTCATATTACCAAGTGAAGATATCATGATGAGAATGTAACAAATCAAAATATTGTCTAGGTTCTTCTAAAGAAAGGCACTTTCCAATCTTAATAACCTTCTCAGAAGACTTAGGATCCATGAGAACATCGACAGTATCTCCTTTGAGGAGAGTACTATGGTCCTCAAGATGGGAAATAGGATCATCATCATCCACATTAGATAAATGAGCCTTCTCATCAATACTCACAAAAAATTATCCAAAATGCTTGTTTGTTCAAGTGACATGAGAATTTTTGTTTATGGTGATAAGAAGGTAAGTGAGAGTAGACACCTAAGAATTACTTCAATGCTTCCTCTGAAGAGAAAATATCTAGAGGAACTTTGTTAGTTTTTACTTTACTTTCAATCAATTCAAGATGAACTAAACTGGGAGGTTTTACAGAAATCATGTTGACACTTCACTATGGTTTCTGCTTAGATTGTTCATGAGAGAAACCAAGCTCCAAGTTATGCTCACAAGGTACACATCTATAAGGACTTGAATTCCTTATTTGTTATGCCCACAACCCTTATGTCCATAACCATATTTAGAAAGAAGTTTGAAGCCAAGTCCATAACGTGTTTACAAATCGTGAGGAGGAGGATCTACATAGAGAGCCTTAAATTGACAATGAGGATCATTCTCCTCTACGAGATCACAATAATCCTTATTGATGAGACTATAAACATTAGCCTCTTTAACAAAATCTTGACTATCTTCCTTAGTAGGGGCATAATCGTTCTCCTTGACAGGAGCTTGATTGTTTTTCTCAGCAAGAGGATAACTAGCTTTCTCGACAAAGGTATATGAAACTATTGGAATGTCAAGGTGGATAGGGTCAACTTTATACTCTCATGAAAAAATTAGAAAATTCCAAGGACCCACAATCATTACCAAGGCATGCATTTGATTCAGAAGAAGTGGAAGGGGTAAACTAAGGATTCTCCACTTTAGGGCGATCTTCTTTAGGGACGCCCATCTCAGGAGCAACCTTCAAAGCAGACACTACCAAAGAATATGTCAACACATTAGAAGATAATCATGGGATGCAATTTTTAAGAGTGGAAGCAACCAAGGCCTGACCAACAATTGCCATTTCACAAAGGTGTATAGCATCAAGGTCAACCTTGATTGTAATGACTTCATTATTAGCAACAAATTTTATACAATGATGTAAATTGGAAGTTACAACCCCCAAAGCATGAATTCAGGGTCTTCCCAAGAGAATATTGTAAGGTAAAGGACTTGACATAACATAAACTAGGGTGGGTACACTAATGGGTCCCAACCTCAAAGGAAAGATTATCGTGCCTAGGGCTTGATGACCAATATTGAATCTATGAATGTACAAAGAAGCAACAAGAGAAGAAGAATCGATCTTAATATTAGGTAATATATCAATTCTACCTATGTTGAGAGCCGAATTAGTGTCAACTTGAGCATGCCTAATACTGATATTATTAATGCTAACTATAATCATTAGAGGATTTGCTTGCTTTTGTACTTCCAAATGCAGGAGTTCTTGTAGATAAAATGCAATATTTGATGAATCAACACGAATATGAGCCATCAACATATTAACATTCGTCGGCATAGTGAAAGAAGGCAAGAGGATATTTTTTAAAGTTTCCTGAAGCATGCCTTGATAAATCAAAGTAGATTGAAGTAAACCCCATAGTAAGATCTTGGCAGGAGTAACATGAAGTTTCTTAACAAGATCATAATCACCAAGTGCTTTAGCAATGGGTTTAGGTGCTAGAGGAAGGTTTGGTTGAGGTGGTAGAGAAGAACAAAAGTAGGTTGGTTCAAATTTTGTTGTTTCCTTCTAGTGTTGTATGTATGATCCACCTCACTGTAATATGGAGTTGTAGCTTTTAAGAATCTCGTGTAAAGGTCCAATGAGTCGTTAGAGACTAGAACCCAACGAATAGAATGAATCCTCTTAGGAGATGGGCTAGCTAGATTCACGTAAATTATGGGTCGTATCATGACCCTCCTTTTGTTAAAACCTTAGACATATTATAATTTTGTGTGGTAATATTATGTAATTGGTTTTATACAATTAATTTATGTGTGAAAAAGGTATACATTAAATAAATAACACAAAATTACAAAATTATTAAATACACACTCCTAAAAAGGAACAAATAAAAGAACAATACTAATAAATAAGTGTTCCATTAATAATATCAGCAAATGGTATTGGAGAAATGAAAAAATAAGGAATAAAAGAGTAAAAATTAAGTCATTATGTGACAAGTGTCCCCATCCTATCCTAAGCATTATTAATTAGCACAATCTATCATTATACTTAATTAATAAAATTAGCCAATTTTCTAAGTCACATAAATTAATATAATACATCATTTAATCTAATTAATCAGAATTAAGGAGATGTCACTATCCTCCATAATCCATTAATCCATTAATCTTAAATTAATTGATTAATTAATCTTCATTATCATTTTCTCAAATTTAAAATTCATTCTAATCTCCCTCACATGTGAATTGCATGCACAAGTCACTATCACCTTACAACTCATCCCCACTCACCCTTGTGCGGGAGTTCACACCATGCATGTGACCTTTCCTCTTTGAGCCATTTGGCTTCCCCATGTGTGAGCACACATGGTCAAACCCCCCTTTCTTACATGTCATAGACATGTCAACATCTCCTCTACCCAAGGTGTTCTTAATTATTAAAATTTATATTTAAAAATTAGAATTCTCTTACATGGGGTTATTTGGGCTTGTTTTATTGACTTTAGGGTAAAAATGAACCCCTAGGGTGAGTACCTATGAGTGAGAGCTTATTTTGAACATAATATGACCTTTTGGGCAAAATATGAACCCCCAAAAAGTCACTTAAAGAGGAGTGACGAGTTTTATGGTCTTGGGGAAGGTGTGGGGACTTGTCATATCCACCTCTCCCAAGGTGTGCTCACACATGTGTGAGAACCCTTGGCTCCTCTCCTCATGTGATGTGGGTCTATTTTTAAAGCCTTCTCTTTGTGACACTTGTCACAAGGTGAGGTTATCAATCCAAACCCCATCTTCTAAAACAATCCTAGCCATTGAATCAATCTTCAATCTTGGCCTTTCATTTACCTCCCCTCAAGTCTATAAATTGAGACCATTTCTTCTCTCATCAACAACACATGAATGCTCTCTTTATGCTATCACTTTGAAGAAGGATTTTAGATATGATTGAAGGAAGGAGAATTAAGTTGAAAAAGACTCAAAGAGAAAAATTGGAAGAAGATTTGTTGCAACTCCATCAACATCTAGGTTCCCTTTCTTTTGATTTTTTTATAAGAAAACTAATTAGAATCAAGCTATTACTCTCTTTTCTATCCTTGTTTTGTGAAAATCAAATTTTAAATTAAAGTTAAAATCAATCTATTATTATTGTCCTTACCATTCTTTGTTTTTTTCAAACTAAATCTAGAATTAAATTAATTTTCCTATTTTTTAAAATCAATATATTTAAAAAAAATAATAAATTTATTCTCATCTATGTTTATTTACAAAGAAATAATTTTTCTATTTTTTTTTTAATGTATTACAAATATAAATTAAGTTTTAATAAAATAAAATTTACAAATAAATAAATTATTATTTTATGATTGTTAAAATAAAATAAAATATATCTAAATACATTTGTTTTATAATATGGGTTTTTATATTAAATTTCTTTATAACATTTAATTCTTTTAAGTTAAATTTTGAAAATATATACAATAATTAATATTCTTTTAATTTAGGTAAGTCATATATAAAATTATTTTTTATTTATTTTGAAATTAGATTGTCTTTTGAAAATAAATAAATTAATAGAATTTTCAAAAGGGGTATCAATTGGATAATTAAATAATAGATTATTTGGTCTAATTAACAATGAAAGGATGGGCTTATTCAATAAATGAATTCAAATTATTAAAGAAATTCCATGAACTTCTTAATTTTAATAATGGTACCCTAATTTAGTAAGACAACAAATTAACTAACATCTATGATTGATGAAGATTTGGTCCAAACCATGGTTCTATGAGATAGTATTTAATTTCCTTTAAATAAAAGATGAAAATGATTACTATCTATTGTTGAATATAATTAATGAACTTAGAATAAATCTCTCTTCATAAAATGATATAAAATATGAGTATGTACCTAGCTATAGAAGATTTTAAAATAGAGGAATCACAACATTTATATCTTATGAAAAAATTATAACTTTATGACAATAATTACAATTCTATGATAACAATTATGATTATTAGACATTAAATTTTAAGTTTATGTTTATTACGTGAGAAGTTCCTTGTTTTATCGAATGGTAAGTAGTAAAATCGAATTCATGCAAACAAAATACCATCTAACTTAAGGCATTAATAATATCTCTTTAATAAAATTGCTTCCTTGTTATGCCACAAACTTAACGCATAGATTTATTGTTATTTTTCAAATAAACTTTCTCTCCATGCAATAAATTTATTTTCTTGGGATTCAAGGTTTATAACACAACATCATAGTTATCATTTAATAAATTTGCAATAAACTTAATCCTTCAACATCATGGTTATTCTTTAAATTAGTTTTCTCCTATAATATACAAGTAGATTCAATTATTTTTAAAACAAGGTTGATTCATTTAATTACAACAAGGGAATAGTGTATAAATTATTATGTAATCATTAGCATATTATCAAGAATAAACATGCAAATTAATGCAAACCTACTTTAGATAGTTCATCAATCTTGAGGCATTAGTAGTATAACTTATACTATTAAAATCAAGGATCTTATTAGATTAAGACATTGTATTGGGTTATCTAGTTTAAGACATTAGTGAAAAAAATTATGCAATTAAAATAAAGTCTTCTTTAGTTGGATTATTTATTCATGCAATTTGAATTCAATGAAAATTAAAAAAACTTTTGTCTTGAAACAATAGATTATGCCATGAAGTTTCCTTGAGTTGGAATTATTTATGCTTTCTTAAATGGATATTTATCTTGAAAATATTAGGGTTATGCAATTTAAATCAAAACTACTCTAATTAGATTACTCTAAATCCATGCAAATAGATTCAAATTTTTCTTTTCTAGGAAATAGTAACATTACAATACAATTAGATTCATACCATCTCTGAATTAGATAACCCATCTTGAAGAATTTAACATTATGTATAAGTGTTTTTATTTCACAAATGGATTTGACTACTTTAATGATTCAATTCATTGTTACAAAAAGTTTTTACTTTCATAGGATGTAAGTAGATGTAATAATTTTTTCTAACAAATGTACTGTGAATAAATAGTTTTTCTTTTTAGTAAGTTCATTTAATTTTACTTCCTTAGGAAGAAGGTATAAAGTTTTTATATTACCATTTAGTTTATGTGCACAAGCTACTTTTCTTATTGTTGATAATGCATTTAATTTCCTTCTTAGATAGAAATCTTAAATAAGAGGAGGAAAACAAAAAAACCAGCAACGTTTGGTATTAATGGTGCCTCTAACTCACGTTTACAGGTAATTCCATCGTGTTTGAGTTATTGCACTTATAGCCTAATAAATCTGCAACAATGACATTTGTGGCATCGTCCTTATAAATCTCTGGGGAGTAATAAGGAGCATTTTTTTGGAATTGAAATCCAAGGGGCGAGAAATCCCTCTTGGATCGATAATCTAAAAAGATAATACTATAATGGACTTACATCCATTAGTGAAAATCATAGAAAACCCTAATAGGTTTTGGGCATGTGAATTAAATTTTTAATTCTTTTATCTTTGATGATTTGTTATTAATGAGCAAGGGTGATGTGACTTATAGGAATTTAGGACATAGATGAATTAGGAAACAAGCAAAAGATCACCATGAATCTTTATGCTTTATATGCTCCCTTATGTGGGTAGCAATCGAAGATAGACTGTCCGGGGTAATGGCCCTAGAATGGGTCGCGTACCCACAAAACAATTTACATCAAGCAATATATTAGAAAACAAAACTACATATTATACGCCTTGATCCCGTGCTAAAATGGTGTATGTAGGAAGTCTAGGGATGAAGTTGTCCCTAGTACACATGCGCTTGGGATTAGGATTTATGATTAGTTAAGGGTGTTTTCCTTGTTGGTCTTGCTAAGATACATTGAGTTAAAGAAAGATAAATAAATATTAAAATTGAAGTTGGAAATTACTTGTTATACTCAGAAGGAATCTTGGATGGATTCGCTTGATTCCTTGAGGCTTTAGGCCAAATTTAGAGGCAAGACTCAAGCTTTTATTATTATCTCACATAATCCTAAGGACGTCAACCTTGGTGCACTCCTAGTAGGGGAGTGTTGTCTTTAGAGAGTGACTTAGGACCCGAATGGTCTTGATGAGTCTAAGTCTTTGGCCAAAGCATTTTCTAACCCATGTGGTTAGATGTCTACCTTATTTGGATATATAAATCTTGGTCCATATGGATATTAACCTAACCTGAATGGTAAGATGCCTATACCAAATGGATAGATGAGTCTTGGTCCCGTTTGAACATTAACCTAACCTATATGGTTAGATTTCTATCTTGGATGGATAGATGCCTATCCTATATGGATTGAAGTTCCTAAGTATACAACTAATTGAGCAAGACATTGAGAGATTTACCTTGTTAAGAAAAATAGTGAATTTTTGGATTAAGGAAATGTGGGTCTCTTACATGTGGTACAAAGGTAAGGTTCAAAGGCTAGGCCTTGATTTCACTATAACTTGATTAACATAAAAATATTTTGTGTAAGTTGGAGAGTATTGAGATAGAAAATCTACAATAAATTTTTGAATCTAATTTTGATTTTAGGAATTTGAATTTTCTAGGAAATTCTAGATGGCAAGAAGAAGGGTAACCCAAGCTAGTTTTTCCCAAGAGTAGGAGCAAATAAATAATAAAACAAGGGTGGAGGCCATAACAAATTTTCTAGCTGAATAAAGGGATAAGATCAACAACTTGGAACAATCCATAGAAGACCTTAGGACAAGGCAAAACAATATTGAAAACATGGGTGAACAAGAAAGGGAGAATATTGGGAGCAATCAAGGAAATGAAGTAGAAGTAAGAAAGGGGAATGCTATAATGGAATCATCAAAGGATCTAAAGAAAACCACTCCACCAAAGTTTGATGGGAAACATATAGGTGAAGGGGCAAAAAATTGGTTGAATGAAATGGAAGAATATTTTGAGTTAAGAGATTTTAGTGAAACCACTAAGGCTTTATGGGGATCTTATCAACTCATTGGAGAGGCAACCAGTTGGTGGACCAATGCTAAGGAACAAAATGGATACAATAAGGATGCAATCACATGGGAAAAATTTGTTCATATTTTCTATAAAAGGTGGTTACCACAATTATTCTTTGATGATAAAATGGAAAAATTACACAACCTCCGACAAGGGACCCTAACAGTTCAACAATATCGGGATAGGTTTTCCAAATTATTGAAATATGTGCCAATGTATCAGAAAGATGAAAAGAGCCAAGGAAGAAAATTCATATTGGGACTAAATACCAACATAGGGGCAGAGGTTGATATGCATGAACCTGAGAACATGAATGAGGTATTAGAAAAAGTCTCTTAAACAAGAAAGGAAGTTGTAAGCCCTAGCAGTAGAAAGATAAAACTTTAACAATAAGAGGAAACATGAGTTCAAGGGAAACCCCAATGTAAAAAAAAACCAAAGGAATAATGCATCAAAAAGGAGACCACCACCAAATCAGAATAAAAGGAATGGATACAATAATAAAAAGGACAACTATAACATGAATAATCAACCAAATTTTAACAAGACAACTTATCCACCAAGGAACAATGAAGCAAGGAATAATCCTCCTAGGAATAAAGTTAAGCGAGGACCACCAGGTGGGTGTTATGTGTGGAGAAAATCATTATGCTAGATATTGCCCAAGGATGCAAGGTCAAATCTATAACAACCAACCCCAACAAGGACCACAACAAATGATTCATGCAATAGTTAGAAATCAAAGGAAAAGATTCCAGAATGTTCTCGTAGAAACCACAGGTACTCTCTTCAATCAACCAATTTCAATTCTTGTTGACACTGGGTCATTTGAATGTTTCATTTCACCAGAATTAGTAAGGAAGTTAACACTAAGAGTTAACCATATGGAATCATCATGGACAGTTCAGTATGGGGATAAGGCAACTAGGGAAGTAACCAAGTATTTATCAAAGGCAAGGGTGCAATTTCTTGAATTTGAAACAAGGGTAGATCTTTATGTGGCTCCCCTAGGAGTATATGATGTAATTACTGGGATGAGTTGGCTAACACATCATCAAGCTAATGTAGATTGTTACAATAAAGTGGTTGAGTGTTACAATGATGAGGGAAGAAGGGTCAAAATATAAGGAAAATTTAAACCTATAAATACAGAAACCATCTCAACAATGCAATTAAAGAAGGAAAGAAGAAGAGCTCAAATATACTTAGTAATTTTTGATGAGAATGAAGAAGAAAATACTCCAACCTTTGAAAACTCCCCCTTTTTGCAAGAATATAAGGATGTATTTCTTGAAGAATTACCAGGATTAACCCCAAAAAGGAGATTTTATTTCTCCATTGACATTTTACCTAGGGCTGAAGCAGTGTGAAGGGAACCCTACATAATGAACACTATAGAATTACAAGAACTTAAAATGAAATTGGAAGAAATTTTGGGGAAGGGCTTAATTAGGCCAAGTGTGTCCCCTTGGGGAGCACCAGTCTTGTTTGTTAAGAAGAAGGGTGGAACTCTAAGAATGTGTATTGATTATAGAATGCTAAACAAGGTCATAATAAAGAATAGGTATCCATTACCCCGAATTGAAGACCTTTTTGACCAAATGAGGGGAGCAAAATTATTCTCCAAGATAGATTTATGATCAAGCTATCATCAATTAAGAATTAAGGAGGAGGATATCCTAAAAACAACCTTTAGCACAAGATATGGGAATTATGAATTCACGATTGTACCTTTTGGTGTGACTAATGTCCCAACTACTTTCATGAACCTAATGAATAGTGTGTTCCATGATTTCTTGGAAACATTTGTCTTGGTGTTTTTGGATGACATATTAATTTATTCTAGAAATGAAGAACATTTGGCTCACCTACAACTAGTCTTGTAAAGATTGAAGGAACATAAATTATATGGGAAATTGTCAAAACGTGCCTTCTTTGAAAGGAAAATCCATTACCTTGGTCACATTATATCTAAATAAGGAATAGAAGTTGATCTAGAAAAGATTTAGGAAATAGTGGAATGGCTGATTCCTAAAAATGTGTCAGAAGTGAGAAGTTTTATGGGTTTAATAGGGTACTATAAAAGGTTTGTAGAGGGATTCTCTAAGATTGAAAATCCTATCACATCATTATAAAGGAAGAATAAAAGGTTTATGTGGACAAAACAAAGTGATAAGGCATTTCAAATTTTAAAGGAAAAGTTAACTACAATACCTATCTTAAGGGTTCCAGATCCAAATGGATATTTCATAGGGGTAACGGATGCATCTATCGAAGGATTAGGGGGAGTGATTATTAAAGATGAAAGAGTAGTGGCTTATGAATCTAGAAAGTTGAAAACCCATGAAGTAAACTATCCCCCCCATGATTTAGAGTTAGTAGTTGTTGTTCATGCCTTACAAAAATGGAGACACTCTTTACTTGGGAATCCCTTTGAGCGAAAAATAGATAATCAAGGACTTAAATATATTTTTACTCAACCTCACTTGAATGCAAGGCGAAGGAGATGGCTAGAATTTCTAAGTGAATATGACTTTGAAATAGAATATATTAAGGGAAAGGAAAATAGGGTAGAAAATTCTTCAAGTAGAATGAGACACTTGTTGACCATGACTACTTTCAAGACTTCATTCAAGGAGCAAGTAAAGGAAGAGAAAAAACATGACCCATGGTATGAACAAGTCAAGCTAATCTTGAAAAATGATCCAACAAATCCTAAGGTTGAAGGGTACACTCTTGATCAAGAAGGGCTATTGTGGTATAATAAGAGAATCTATGTTTCCAACCTAAGTGATTTTCTAGTTGAGGCTCACAACACTCCTTATTCAGGACACCCTAGAGTTAATAAACTTTATTCATATCTAAAGAAGATGTACTTTTGGCAAGGGATGAAAAATAACATTGTTCATTTCATGGCTAAATGTTTAGAATGTCAAAGGGTAAAAGAAAAAAATAACCATCCAATAGGTCTATTGTACCCACATGATATACCCCACCATAAATGGAAAGTCATTAGCATGGATTTTATACAAGGTCTACCAATGACACCTTATAGACATGATGCAGTAATGGTATCAATTGACAAACTCACCAAGGTGGCCCACTTTATACCAAGGAATTTAACTGATGATGCTCCTACCTTAGCAAGATGCTTTGTGAAGGAAGTCTTTAGGTTACATGGAATACTTGAGAAGATCATATAGAGATGTAAGATTCACTTCAAGGTTTTGGAAAACTCTCCAGTCAGCTTTGGGAACTCAATTAAACTTTAGTTCAGCATATCATCCTGAAACTAATGGGAAAATAGAAAGGACAAATCAAATCATAAGGAATTACTTAGGATGTATTGTATGAACCAACAAAAGAAATGGGAAAAGTACCTACCACTTGTAGATTTTTCTTACAACAATACCTTCCAAAATTATTTGGGAATGGCTCCTTTTGAAGCGCTTTATGGTAGACCTTATCGTACACCTTTGAGTTGGGACAGTCTTGTAGACACAATGATAATTGGTCCATACATGTTAAAGGAAATGGAAAGAAAAACTAAGGAAATAAGACAAAGGTTAAAGGAGGTCTCTGATAGACAAAAGAGCTATGAAGATAAAAATAGATCTCTAAGGGAATTTGAAGTGGGGGAAAGAGTTTTCCTGAGGTTAAAACCTCACAAAAATTCCATAAGATTTGGGAAGAAGACAAAACTAGCACCTCCCTTTGTTGGGCCTTTTAAAATTTTGGAAAAGATAAATCCAATTGCTTATCGATTGGCCTTACCTCCCCAACTAAGCCAAATCCATGATGCATTCCACGTCTCTCTTCTTACAAAGTACATACCTGATGAAAATCATATTTTGGATTGGAATGCCTTGTAGGTCCAAGAAATAGGGGAATATTGATAGAGCCATACAAAATCTTGGAGAGGTGCCAATATCGATTGTGCAACAAAGAAATTAATCAATGCAAAGTACAATGGGATCAGTATGATGAGGGGAATGCTACATGGGAAGATACAAATGAAATGCAACAATTATTTCCTTTCTTATTTTGAAACTTTTAAAATGAAACTTCTTATCTTGTCACAAATTAAGGGGGGGAGGATGTCATGACCCTCCTTTTGTTAAAACCTTAGACATATTATAATTTTATGTGGTAATATTATGTAAGTGGTTTTATACAAGTAATTTATGTGTGAAGAAGGTAGAGATTAAATAAAGAACAAAAAATATTAAATTATTAAATACACACTCCTAAAAAGGAACAAAAAAAAGTTAATAATATTAAAAAATAAGCGTTTCATTAATAATTTCAGCACATGGTGTTGGAGAAATAGAAAAATAATGAATCAAAGAATAAAAATTAAGTCATTATGTGACAAGTGTCCCCATCCTATCCTAAGCATTATTAATTAGCACAATCTATCATTATACTTAATTAATAAAATTAGCCACTTTTCTAAGTCACATTAATTAATATAATACATCATTTAATCCAATTAATCAGGATTAAGAAGATGCCACTATCCTCCATAATCCATTAATCAATTAATCCTAGATTAATTAATCTTCATTATCATTTTCTCAAATTTAAAATTCATTCTAATCTTCCTCAAATGTGACTTGCATCCATAAGTCACTATCACCTTACAACTCATCCCCACTCATCCTTGTGTGGGAGTTCACACCATGCATGCGACCTTTCCTCTTTGAGCCAATTGACTTCCCCATGTGTGCTCATGCATGCACACATGGTCAAACCCTCCCTCTCTTACATGTCATAGACATGTCATTATCAAACCACCCTCTCTCTTACATGTCATAGACATGTCAACATCTCCTCTACCCAAGGTGTGCTTACAAATTAAAATTTTTATTTTAAAATTAGAATTCTCTTGCATAGGGTTATTTGGGCTTGTTTTATTGACTTTAAGGTAAAAATGAACCCCTAGGGTGAGTACCTATGGGGTGAGAGATTATTGAGAACATAATATGACCTTTTGAGAAAAGTATGAACCCTCAAAAAGTCACTTAAAGAAGAGTGACGAGTTTTATGGTCTTGGGGAAGGTGTGTAGACTTGTCATATCCACCTCTCCCAAGGTGTGCTCACACATGTATGAGCGCTTTTGGCTCCTCTCCCCATGCCATGTGGGTCTATTTTTAAAGCCTTCTCTTTATGACACTTGTCACAAGGTGAAGTTATCAATCCAAACCCCATCTTCTCAAACAATCCTAGCCATTGAATCAATCTTCAATCTTGGCCCTTGATTTACCTCCCCTCAAGTCTATAAATTGAGACCATTTCTTCTCTCATCAACAACAAATGAATGCTTTTTTTATGCTATCACTTTGAAAAAGGATTTTAGATAGGATTGAAAGAAGGAGAATTAAGTTGAAGAAGACACAAGGAGAATATTTGTTGCAACTCCATCAACATCCAGGCTCCCTTTCTTTTGATTTTCTTTTAGAAAACTAATTAAAATCAAGCTATCACTCTCTTTCCTATCCTTGTTTTGTGAAAATCAAATTTTAAATTAAAGTTAAAATCAATCTATTATTATTGTCCTTACCATTCTTTGTTTTTTTCAAACTAACTCTAGAATATTAAATTAATTTTCCTATTTTTTTAAATCAATGTATTTAAAAAAATAATAAATTTATTCTCATCTATGTTTATTTACAAAGAAATAATTTTAATTTTAATTTTTTTAATGTCATTACAAATATAAATTAAGTTATAATAAAATAAAATTTACAAATAAATAAATTATTATTTTATTATTGTCAAAATAAAATAAAATATATCTAAATACATTTTTTTTATAATATGGGTTTTTATATTAAATTTATTTATAAAATTTAATTTTGAAAATATATATACAAGAATTAACATTCTTTTAATTTAGACAAGTCATCTAAAATAGTTTTTTATTTTTTTTGAAATTAGATTGTCCTTTGAAAATAAATAAATTGATAGAATTTTCAAAAGGGTATCAATTGGATAGATTAAATAATAAATTATTTGATCTAATTAACAATGAAAGGATGAGCTTATTCAATAAATGAATTCAAATTATTAAAGAAATTCCATGAACTTCTTAATTTTAATAATGTTACCCTAATTTAGTAAGACAACAAATTAACTAACATCTATGATTGATGAAGATTTGGTCCAAACCATGGTTCTATGAGATAGTATTTATTTTCCTTTAAATAAAAAACGGAAATGATTACTAGCTATTGTTGAATACAATTAATGAACTTAGAATAAATCTCTCTTCTTCATAAAATGATTATAAACTATGAGTATGTACCTAGTTATAGAAGATTTTAAAATAGAGGAATGGCAACATTTATATCTTATGACAACATTATAACATTACGCCAATAATTACAATTCTATGATAACAATTATGATTATTAGACATTAAATTTTAAGTTTACATTTTATTACGTGAGAAGTTCCTTGTTTTATCGAATGGTAAGTAGTAAAATCCAATTCATGCAAACAAAATACCATCTAATTTAAGGCATTAATAATATATCTTTAATAAAATTGCTTCCTAGTTATGCCACAAACTTAACGCATAGATTTATTGTTATTTTTCAAATAAACTTTCTCTCCATGCAATAAATTTATTTCCTTGGGATTCAAGGTTTATAGCACAACATCATAGTTATCATTTAATAAATTTGCAATAAACTTAATCCTTCAGCATCATGGTTATTCTTTAAATTAGTTTTCTCCTATAACATACAAGTAGATTCAATTCTTTTTAAAACAAGGTTGATTCATTTAATTACAGCAAGGGCATAGTGTATAAATTATTATGTAATCATTAGCATATTATCAAGAATAAACATGCAAATTAATGCAAACCTACTTTAGATAGTTCATCAATCTTGAGGCATTAGTAGTATAACTTATACGATTAAAATCAAGGATCTTATTAGATTAAGACATTGTATTGGGTTATCTATTTTAAGACATTAGTGAAATAACTTATGCAATTAAAATAAAGTCTTCTTTAGTTGGATTATTTATTCATGCAATTTGAATTCAATGAAAATTAAAAAACCTTTTGTCTTGAAACAATAGATTATGCCATGAAGTTTCCTTGAGTTGGAATTATTTATGCTTTCTTAAATGGATATTTATCTTGAAAATATTAGGGTTATGCAATTTAAATCAAAACTACTTTAATTAGATTACTCTATGACATAAATTATGTAAATAGATTCAAGTTTCTTTTCTAGGAAATACTAACATTGCAATACAATTAGATTCATACCATCTCTGAATTAGATCACCCATTTTGAAGAATTTAACATTATGTATAAGTGTTTTTATTTCACAAATAGATTTGACTATTTTCATGATTCAATTCATTGTTACAAAAAGTTTTTACTTTGATTGGATGTAAGTAGATGTAATACTTATTTCTAGTAAATGTACTTTGAATAAATAGTTTTTCTTTTTAATAAGTTCATTTAATTTTACTTCCTTAGAAAGAAGGTATAAAGTTTTTATATTACCATTTAGTTTATGTGCACACGCTACTTTTCTTATTGTTGATAATGCATTTAATTTCCTTCTTAGATAGAAATCTTAAATGAGAGAAGGAAAACAAAAAAAAACCAGCAACATTCGGTATTAATGGTGCCTCTAACTCATGTTTACGGGTAATGCTGTCGTGTTTGAGTTATTGCACTTATAGCCTAATAAAGCTGTAACAACGACATTTGTGGCATTGTTCCTATAAATGACTAGGGAGTAATAAGGAGCATTTTTGGAGTTAAAATCCAAGGGGCAGGAAATCCTTCTTGGATTGATAATCTAAAAAGATAATACTATAATGGACTTACATCCGCTAGTGAAAATCATAGAAAATCCCAATAGGTTTTGGGCATGTGAACTGAATTTTTAATTCTTTTATCTTTGATGATTTGTTATTTAATGGGCAAGGGTGACGTGAATTATAGGAATTTAGGACATAGATGAATTAGGAAACAAACAAAATATCACCATGAATCTTTATGCTTTATATGCTCCCTTATGTGGGTAGCAACCGAAGAGAAATTGTTCGGGGCAATGACCCTAGAAAGGGTCGTGTATCCAAAAAATAGTTTACATCAAATAATAGATTAGAAAATAGAACTACATATTATACGCATCGATCTCGTGCTAAAACAGTGTATGTAGGTAGTCTAAAGATAGAGTTGTCTCTAGTACACAAGCACTCAGGATGGGGATTTAGGATTGGTTAAGGGTTTTTTCCTTATTGGTCTTGCTAAGATACCTTGAGTTAAAGAAAGGTTAATAAATTTTAAAATTGAAGATTGAAATTACTTGTTATAGTCAAAAGGATCTCAAATCGATTCGCTTGATTCCTCGAGAATTTAGGCCAAATTTCAAGGTGGGACTCAAGCTTTTATTATTATCTCACATACTCCTAAGGACATCAACCTTGGTGCACTCCTAGTAGGGGAGTGTAGTCTTTAGAGAGTGACTCAGGAACCAGATGGTCTAGATGAGTCTAAGTCTCTGGCCATAGCATTTTCTAACCCATGTGGTTAGATGTCTACCTTATTTGGATAGATAAATCTCGGTCCCATATGGACATTAACCTAACCCGAATGGTTAGATGCTTATTCCAGATGGATAGATGAGTCTTGGTCCCATATGGACATTAACCCAACCCTTATGGTTAGATGTCTATCCCAAATGGATAGATTCCTATCCTGTATGGATAGAAGCTACTAATTATACAACTAATTGAGAAAGACATTAAGAGATTTACCTTGTTAAAAAAAATTAGTGAATTTTTGGATTAAGGAAATGTGGGTCTCTTACAGGTCCAGCTTAGGCCTTTAAGGAGCTACAAAGACTAAAACTACATTCACAAACTCTTTGACTTGTGAAGATGAAGTAGACGGTTGCGATGAAGAATTTTGCTTAGGAAATCTACAGATAGGAGAAGACACCTCTAATAAATCATCTAGGGCATCGTATAACATATCAAAATCTTCCTTAGAAAAATAATTATCAAAAGCATTAAAACTTTATAAAAAAATCTAACATGATTTGGTTCACGTCGAGTTCATCAAAATATGGAGGGGATTTTATACTCCAAGTTCCCAAGACAAACAGGGTCTAAAGGGAGCGAATTTCCCTTGGTCACCTTAATGAAAAAAGTTCAAGTGATAGAGTTTACAAGATGAAGATTGCAAAAACATTCTTAGAGGAGAGTTTCTGATATATTTTCGGATGGACTTTGAGGATCGGAAGAGAAAATTACACATGCCTCTGGGATAGGAAACACACTATCATATTAGGGACATGTTGGCGTCTCGTACGGGCAGAGAGATAAAATTGTATACATGAGCTCACAAAATCTACTATCTACCCAAAATCCGAAGTCTAACTATTTTTGTAAGTTAATAGAAAGCTAGAAAGAAAGGAAATGACAAGGAAGGTAAATGTTAACTCACATAAAATATTTCACTATGAAACCTCCCACAAAGCTTCATGTGAACAATCTACACACAAGGAGGATGAGGAAAAGTGTTGGTGTTGTTTTGGGGTTTTCCTCAATCAAACCCATGTTTTTGTGTTTCCACCTCCACGAATAGCCAGATAGATAGAAAATAAAAAAAATGTAAATTGAAGTAGACAAGACTCGTGATAAAAGAAAACCCAATTATGGAGGAGAACCTATATCATAAATAAATAGATGAGTGATAAAAGCAAACTCTGTTGTGGAGGAGAACCTGTATCACATAGTACATAGATGAGATAAATATGTTAGCAAATACAAAAGATACATGCAACAAGAGAGTGTTACCAACTGTCTGTGGCTCCCTCTTGGCTTGATAGATGTGGCATTTCATGATTGCAAGAGAGCCTTGGCTATTGACGAGACTTGAATCCAATAGAGCATCATCGTAGAGAAGAGATGAAGAAGAGAAAGAAGTGATAAGGCAAGTTGGAGTGAGAGTGGGAATGAATGAGAATAGAAATCAAAAGAAGAGTTTTGTGAGGTTGCATGGGTGGGAAGATTAGTTAAACTCAAGATTCTTCCACAACAACACGTGTGAAGGGAAAATTTCATGAGATTCCCTCATTTAAATTCAAAAATTTCAAGGATGCTTACGCATCGTGTAGGCATCCAACTCACAAATTTACAAGAAATGAGGTGGTAGACTGCTAACACTTTGTCATTTTCCCTTGTGGAGTTGAAATCATGAAATTTTGACTCATAAGGTTCTTGTCATAAATGCAACTAGATGCCATAAATGCGGCAGGCCAAATTCAAAAGTGTGAAATTGCCATGGGGTGAAATTCCCAACCTTAATCATGATGAAGGTTTGAATTTAAGCCTCTCCTGGCATCCTCTTCTTTTGAACCTGTGAAATCATCGTTACCCCCGTCCCTAATCCCCACCCCCCCTCCTTTGTTTTATGTTTCGTTGGGTGCAATTTTATTTATTTAGCTTGTCATCCCTTCCCTTGGAGTTCTTCTTCCTTTTTGATGTTTGTTGTCTGGTTTTTTCTTTTTACTTTCATTTTTTTGCTTTCAATCTTCTCTATCATTTTTTGATTTATTTTTTCTCTCTTTTTCTTCCTTCTTGTGTTAATCTTTTCGTCTTTATTTTATTTTGGTGCTTTTTGCTTCTTTTCTTCTTTTGATATCTCTTTACTTTCATTTGTATTTTTGCTTTCATTCTTCTTTATCGTCTCTCTTTAATTGATTTTATTTTCTGTTTTTTTTTCATTTTTGTGTTAATCATTTCTTCTTAATTTTATTTTGTTGTTTTTTTGCTTCTTTCCTCTTTTGATTTTTCTATATTTTAGTTTTTGTTGGTTGTTATTTTTTAGGTCTTGATGTGTTTATTTGTAATTTATCTCTTTTATTTATTTTAAATGTTTTTAGTTGTGTTTTATCTTTTTTTGGCTTAATTCTCTACTTCTCTTTTTTTGTTTTTAATATTTATATTTACAGTTCTCTAATTTTTATTCTTGTTTTCTCATGTGTCCCCCTTTTCATTTCTTTTGTCTCTTTCTTTATCTAATCTGGTTTTTATTTTTATATTATTAATATATATATATATATATATATATATCATAGTATTCATTATTTGGTTTCTCTATTATATTCTTTTATTTAATCTTGTGGTTTTTATAATTGTATCTCTTTTGTTTTTTATTGTCTTGTATTCTCTTTCAATTCTTGTGTTTCCTTTTTTTTTTAGTTTTGGATTTTTTTTTTAATAATATTTTTATATATTTATGCATAATTTCTTAGTTTTATTTTTTGGTTTCTCTATTAATCCCATAATTTTTGCTCCTATTTTTCCACATTTTCCTTGCTTCATTTTTTTATTTTTATTTTTAAATCTAGTTTCATAGATTCTTATTTCAACTCTTTTGTTTTCTTTTTACATTTCTCTTTGGTTTTTGTTGTCTAGTTTTTTTCTCTTTCTTCCATTTCTACTTTTCTTTCAAGCTTCTTTACCTTCTCGTTTTAATTGATTATGTCTTCTCCTTTGTACATTTGGCTCTTTCTTGATATTTTTGTTATTTCCAATTTCTTAGTTTCTTTGGTGCATTTGGCTCTTTCTTGGTATTTTGGTTTGTTGTTTGTTTTTGTATTTTTATTTGGGTTTATATTATTATATAATATAACCACTTATTCTTATGGTTTTTTCTTTTTTCATTTTTCTCCTTTTAATTTACTTATGTTGTTTTATTTTAATATGATTTTTTTCCACATTTGTTTCCCTTCTTTTTGTTTGTGTTATTGATATTTTTAATATTATATTATCATTATTTATATTTAGTCGTATTTGTGTTGTTCCTCCCTTTCTTTATTTTTTAATTCTTTTATTTCATATCTGTTTTTTAAAATTACCTTTTTAATTTACTTTATTTCTTTTCTCTCTTTCTCTTCCTCTCATTAGGCATTTTTTCCATCAACTTAATTGTTGCTTATTTCTCTCTTCTTGGTTTTTGTGTCCTATCCCCTCAACTTCTCATCCCTCTTCCTTTTAAGAAAATTGGATCTGCATCTTACCATCTTTCATTTCCTTATGCTCTCTATCATCCTGATGATGGATCACTAAGTGTGATCCGAAATATTGATGAAAAAACTCTTACACAATCAAAATCCAAAAAATAATGAATTATAAGCATTACGGATTGTGGAAATCTCATAGCATTAACTATAGAACTATTTTGCAACTTTATCAATCCAAATAAAATACATTAAGTAATCAATTGTTCTTAGTGGAAGTAAGTCAAAACACATAAAAACATACCTTACACATGCATAAATAAAACAACAAAAAGAAATGCAATCAATGGTGGCTGAAGAGTGGGCCCTGCTTCCCATTCTATCTATGAAGGAAATGATCACAAATGCTTCAAAGATAATTAGATAATAAAAAAATATTTCTTATGATAATAATGATGATGATTAATTATTTGTGCTACATATATTATGACTTATATAACTTCAGCCGATTAACAACCTATCTAAAAAAGACATGTTATTGTTTTATAGTTGAAAATTGAGATACATCAAAATACATCGATTGGTTAAGAAAGAGTGTGTGGCCTATGGCTACTCTTTCTTAACCAAATTGTTGTAACAACATGCTAAATTATACTTGGTTAGAAATAAAGCAAAACTTTTCACAACAAACTTCACAAGGAAACTTCATCGTTCTTTCTCAGCAGCTAAAGGAGGTACGTTTTTTTTTTTAGTTACACACAATTGTTTGATTAGTCCTTATAGGAGATTAATTCCTAGGACATGTTTTATTCCTTTAACATAAATAAAACATCTTGATCTTATAAAACTAATAGTGACAATTGAGGAAGAAAGGTTAATTATAAACTAAAAATAAAACAAAGACTTGGATAGATTTTTAACCCATCATTTTGCCTCAGCTAAAGACATTTTATGTCCTCATGCATTGACTACTTACAAACTCAGACTAGAGTTTAGGTGGCTCAACAGTTAACTTTTGTACAATTGCCATAATTTCATTCTACCAAGAAGCTTTTAAGTCTTTAGTCTTTTGTTGATATTCTACAAGGGTTATGTAAGATGTCATAAATTGTTTCTTTTACTTAACCATTTGTTCCAACTACTTAAATTTCTTTATTTACTTAGCTTATTGTTGGTTTATCTCATATAAATATTCTAGCTGTCCTTGAAGGGGTTGAATGCCCATTTCTAATTGATGTACTTTGACTTGGAGAGCCCAAATTTCTCTTTGCTACTTATTAATTATTCCTTCCATATAGAATTATTCTATGAAGGGTGTATTTTTAGAGGGTACTTGTCTTGCAATATTGGTCATTTTTTTCTCCTCTATGTTTTGCTAAAAATAGGGAAAATATTTATAGGGCCTCTATAATTTGGGCCTCTTTCCCTATTGGTTTCTTGTCAAAAATAAGAAAGGCATGTGAAACATTATTATTTTTCTCAAGCAAGTTTCATTCTGCTTCTTCTTGTTCATCATACATAAGAGAAATGTGTACATTATGTTTAGAAATGCCTCCTTCCTCTTGTTCTTTAGAATTAGGAGAAATGTGTTCATTATGTTGTTCAAACATGTCTCCTTCTCCCTCTTGTTCATTGGAATTAGGGGAAACTTGTTCAATATGTTGTTAAGACATGTCCTTTTTTTCTTCCTATAACTCATTAGAAATAGGGGAAACATGTTCAATATGTTGTCCGAACACGTTTTCTTGTTCTTCATGTAGCTCATTAGAAACAAGGTATTATGTTTCTTGAGAGAAAGGAATTATTTCTTGGGTGTTATCATCATCACTCCATTCAGTTTGAGGTTAATTATATTTTTCAAAGAGCTCAATGTCCTCCTAATCTTCCCTTCTCTCCCTCCACTACCATTCCTTTTTCCTCTATTGATTTTTTCTTCTTTTCTCACAACTCTGCCTGTCTTTACCCTTCAAAATATAAGTTGCTAATACCTCTAAATATGAGTTTGTGTTTTTCATATTCATAGTGCCTACAACATTTGAAAAGTTTTACTATTTGGAGGTTGATTGGTCCTCTAAATTCTACTTCCTCTTTTGATTTGTACAATGTGAAGGGCCTTCTTCAGTTTGAGGGATAATTATTTTTGTAGATTTCTCGATTTCACATTGTTTAGTTTTAAGGTGTTTTAGTTCAACCCCATGAGCATGACTAATTTCCTCAGTGTGTTCCTCTTGTTCAACATCATTATCTTGAGTTTTAGGATCCTCAAATTCAGTGTTATTGCCCTTGAATTTATGAGCCTTGGGTTCAATATAATTTTTTCTCCAGCTTCATGAGCCTCATGCTCAACTTCTAAAGCTGAATTACTTGAAGATTCTTCCTCCCCAACAAAAACTGGCCAACTAATGGGTGGAACAACTTGTTTCAAACCTTTGGTAACAAATAAATTGATCAAACCATGATGGGAAAGATAATTTTTATGCCATTTTTGGACTTCTTGACACATTCTATGTATTGAATTAAATAAATAATGAGGAAAATTTACTAGTTCTTTATAATATAGATGAAAAGTAACCTAAAATTTTGGGAAAAGACATATGCATACCTTCCTTTGCAGGTGATGTACTGGATAATGAATTTAGAAACTTCATCGCAAGGTTTTGGGAGTGAAGCTTGTGAGGTACCTTGCCCTTGGACCATCTTTGTCTTCTTTTGTTTTAAAAATTGCTTCTTCAAATGTTGTAGGTCACCTGCTCTAGTTGAGACCACAAGAAAATAGTCCTACTATTCAAGGTAATCCTATAGAATTTACAATGGTTTTCATAGTAATCAAAAAAGAGAAACCCCTCAATGCGACTCACTTCTTCTTCAATTCCATAACAAACTCGTAAGCAATCTAGTCGTCATACCCACATAATTTCCTAAAGAATACATGCCAAGTTTTAAGATTTTGTAGATTTTATTGGCTTTCAAGCTATCATATTGGTGAGTTCCTAATAGGTGTGGGTGCTAGCCATGGCTACTGAGCTTTAAGAAGTTAACAAACTAGCTAAAAAAGGTAAAGTGAATTATGTGAGTATGATACATGTTAAATTCACATATGTTGACATGACAAGATGATGGTACGATGCCATTCTCAGGTTTGTCACATTATTATTTAAATAAAATAAGATTCTTTAGAATAAATTAAAGAATAAATGTACCTAAGAAAGTTACCAGACATAACCCAATGTAGTCAGAGGGCATCCCCTAGAAAGGAGATGTGGTAAGTGCCAAGATATTTGTTGATGTGGAAAAGGAGTTGACATGTCCACATTAGAGGTGCAGAATCTCCTTACATCATAATGGTTCTGAGTGGTCCATAAGAACAAATTGATCTCACATAACACAAATAGAATGTATGATGTAAGTGGAGGAAGACACGAGCAAAAGTTTGTGTAAAGGTTTTGTAGAGATAAAAAAGGCCAACGATAGGAAATAAATGAGGTTCTTGTAGTATCTTCATAAAAAATAACATACTTTGTTTTTTATTATTTTATTTCTTATTTTTTTAATTTTTATATCTTATTATGCCAAAAGACGGTTGGGTTCCCAGTTTTCAATCTTTTGCTGCTTAGAGGCATCAAAAGATTAGTTTTCACCTCTAAGGAATTTTATGCCAGTTACAATCCACCAGGAATTCGATATTCAAATTATAACCATTCAACAATGCTTGAAGGTTTTCATTATTAGATTTCATTGTTATTATTATTTTTTAGATAATAAGTGCCTAGAAGATACTCAGAGAGGTGAGAGGAACCTTGTTAACAACATATAGTTTCTACTTGAGATCACAAATGAAATTTTCTTTGGAGATGGGTTGCTTATTTATATTCAACTAATGACCATTGATGACCAAGGTTGTGCAATTGGAGTATATATGTGAAGTTTGATCGTACCGTTATCATATAAATCTTCAATCTCAAAAGGTCCTAGCCATTTGGTATGAATTTTTCCTTTGAAGTCTTGGAATTTGGAGTCATATAGAAATTTCCAATCCCCTGGTTGAAAGGATCACTTGTGAATGACTTGGTCATGCCAACGAGCACGTTGTTGTTGAACTTTTTTTGCATGGAAGAGAGTCTACTGTCACATCTCATCTAAAGAATGAAGTTGCTTAATTATTGCTTTATGTGTATTCGTAAGATTCAAACCCAATTCTAGAGCAGTACATAAAGTTTTGATTTCAAATTTAGTAGGTAATACAATTTTCTTGTTGTAGACAAGTTTGTATGGTGTAAGACTAGTGGTGGTCTTTCACATTATCCAATAAGCTCATATTACTTTTGAAGTTGAGTTACCCAATATTTTTGATGAAGTTCTACTGTCTTGGTAGGGATGTTATCTAGTTCCATGTAGGTGAATTTAAACTAACCATTGGCTTGTGGATGATGAGAGGATTTGTGGTACTAAGTATCGTATTCATGAACCAAGGAAGAAATAAGCTCATATGTGAATTGTAACCCTTGTTCTATTACAATTTCTTTGGGTACATCGAATCTTGTAAATATTTAAGTATACAAGAACTCTACTACCTTAATGTCACATGAATTTTTGAGTGCTACAACTTCAACCCACTTAGTAACATAGTTTGTACAAACCAAGATGTATTCATTATTTTTTGATGGAGGATTTATGGGTCCCACAAAGCCCAATTCCCATTTTCAAAGGGTTCAATGGATAACTATAGTTGAAGAGGCATTTCATCTGAATGTGTGGGTCAACCCATGCATTGAAATTTATCACAATATTAAACATACTTCTTGCAATCCTTGTGAAGTGTAGGCCAACAATATCTAGAAGGATCTTGTTGGTAGTACGTTGAGCTATAAAGTGTCCTCCACATGGTTCAGTATGACATGCTTGGAGTATATTGAGACATTGTCTTCAGTTACACACCAATGTATATTATCTATACCAATGTAGAAGAGAAACCCATTGATCCATGTGCATTGACCACTTAGTCAAACAAGTTTCTAATGCTCTCTAGGTGAGAAATGAGGAGAAAACTTGCAAGTGACTAAATAGTTAGCAATATTAGTGTAGATACCTGAAATTGTCCTAGTCTTCAAGTAGCACCCTTTTTAACTAATTTTCACCCTTTTTGCTAATGAGTAAATAATACCTTATTATTTATTATCAAATATCATATTCTGCTATTAATTAAGTGACTTTACGTTATTTAATCAGTTCATTCTAATTCACCCTTTCTAACTAATTAAATAAATCTTATTTATTTAATTATGTCTTAATTATCATTAATCTTCCCGATTAATAAAATAAACCTTATTTATTTAATTGTCGCTAATTACACTTATTCTTCTATTATAATTAAATAATTATCATTAGTTGTTTAATTAACACTCAACACCCTTCTTAAATTAAATAATTGTTATTAATTATTTAATTAACCACATTCATACTTCTAAGATTAGATAATTGTTAAATTATTTAATTCCCCTATTTTATCTCACCATTATCCATCCATTATTAATAAATAAAATCATTTATTTTATTTATTAATTAATCCTCACTTGCATGTTCCTCCAATAATTAATTAATTATCCTCTCATACATAATTCCCTCAAACTTAACTAACACTCTCTTCTAGTCGACTAGATAATCAATTCTAGTTCACCGATCAATCAATTCTTCATGCAACCAGTTAAATGGAATCCTGTAGCTAGTTGTAGTCAGTTAATTGGGCAATCATTTCCTCTCAACAATCCTCATCCATTGATCTTGATCTTGTACTTCTTAGTCTGGATCAGTCATCCAAATTGAGCAATTCTATAAAATCAACTTGCATATCATGTTGATGGCTAACCATGAAATTTGGAGTTTTGCATCATTGCTATCATTCACACACTTTTGATCTTGAAGCAAAGAAGAGAATACTACAATATGAGAGAAAATCAAAGTGAAGGAGGCCAATGGAAGTAATTCATGTCAACACAGTGAAGGTAAATGTATTAAGTATTTGAATCTAATTTCATTTGTGTTCCTTGTTTTCTATTAATTGATTTGGAATGAATTTAGGTATTGAATTACCAATTTGTGGTAGACTACTTTAATTATTTATCTCCATTAAGACTAATGTTCAATTTTCCAAGTTACATTCTGGTGAACCCGATGTGAAATCACATAAATAACAATTTTTTGTATGGAATTTATAATTTTTGAAGCTATAGAATGTGCAATACATTCGTGGAGATCTACAACACATTCATCAGATCCTACACTACAATCGCTATCCCATTCAACGCATCCGAAGTTTTCTGAGATGTATCTATCACATTTATTCTCCATGTTTTTGCAGATCTAAACCAGTACACTGCAATCATAGAACCCTACACTATAGTCAATGTTTTCTACACCACAGTCACTACTCTATGCACCACATTTGGTCCTTTTTGCATTGCATTTGACTCTTTGTGCACCACGCACCATAGTTGAAATCTCATGCATCACAACTGACTCGTAAACCAAAAAATCAGGTATAAGATTGGATGCCTATTTTTTGCTTTATGATTTCGTTAAGATAGAGAATTTTTTGTGTTACTAATATTTTGTTTCCAGCTTATGGAAGTCACTTGGGAGGTTTATAAAATTTCATTTAGTGCTTTAAAATAAACCTATCTCAAATATTTAATTTGGTGCACTAAAATGATTCTTGTATCAAACATTTTGATTGGCACTTTTAGAATATAGCCACAACATTCATCTTCGTTTGGGTTTAAAATGAACAATTCTCAGTGAATATGCAACACTTTGTTTGGTGCTATAAAATTAACATACAACTTGCATATTTCCATTTTTCTACTTAAAACAAACAAATGTATACTGTATCTGGTGTGTTTTCACACATGTGAGTTAGTGCGCCGAAAGTGTGCTATTTAAAGTATCCTCTCCCCTTGCACACCTTGTGCAATCCTGGGTGATGAGAAATTACAATATTTGAAACTTTCCCTTTTTTAAGTAGGAGGTCTGCCTAGGGACACATCTTTATTGAGAACTAAAGTGTTCAATCTCAAGCGACATTTTTTGGTGCACTATAGAAATTGGATGAGAGTGAAAGCTATAGTTCGATCCATGCATGTAGCGTACTATAATTTTGCTAGTGGTCAAGGGTAATTATGGATCATGAGGAGACATCTATGTAGTGATGCAGATCATACCCTGAAGCTATTCACCATGTACTCTCTTAGGTCGAGATAGATCCTTTTTAGGTTGCTAGAAATAGCCTCTTAGGAAGAGAAATAAGGCGTGCCCGTGGCATCTATTGAAGACCTTGTACCACTAGACATCTACTATTTTCCTTCATATAGAAAAGGTTTTGAAACAATCATCCCAATTGTTTCACTACCCAATATTTCAAATTATTTACCCCTTTAATGGGAGGTGGCTGGGCCTACTTAAAGATTACAAACCCACTCTACCACTAATTAAGTCATGAATGTGCTTTGGGTCTTATTTTTACCAATAAATTCAATTAGCCTTAGGGCCTTATCTTCGACACCTACTGTTAAAAATCACAACTAAAAACATACATACATTGTTTTCTATGTTTTTACATCTTCAAATCTAGAATATTAAAACTAATCAAGACTAGGGTTCCTTAGAGATCTGATTTTTGACAAAACCTATGCATTGCATTTGTTAGCCAGTGCACCGCAACTATGTATCTACACTGTAGAAACAATGCAATGTATTCATTAGCTACTGTGATGTATTTGCTTCTCAAAAAGCCACATCTCTCTGTCTCTAATACATGTGTTGCATTCTTCCCACATCTGTGGTTAAAAATATCAAAAGTAAAAAATCCACATTAGCAAACAAACAATAATGCATCTATGTCAATCACAATTGAAAAATTCTATAACACATTTGTTGTAGACTACACCGCAGTCATTATCTTCTACGTCGCAGTCAACATCTTCTACACTACATCTGTAGTTTTCTCTGCCGTATCTGTCTACCAAATAAAATAGAGTCTATTTTCTGAGGGTGCAAAAACTTGATCTTATTTACAAAAAGAATTCAAAAATCATAACAATTATTTCCTACATTTTTTCATAAAATTTCATCTTTCTTAGGTTAAATATTACATCATTTGGCACAAAGTCCTTGAATATTTGTCTTGAACATCTTGAAATCTGAAAACTAAAATAAATTTAGAAGTCAATTCTAGGGTCATGATTTTGAAAATCATCAAAACCTCATTTTTACAAACTACCCCCATCAACAAAATCAAGTTTCTCAACTCATAAGTCTAGTTGTGATTTTTTTTTTATATCAAACCATCATCATCACTAGACGTTTAGGATTTTCACTTGGTTACGTTAGTCCAAATCTAAAAAAATTGTCAAAAGCAATCACTTTTTAGGATCCAAAGTCATCTATCTAAGGCCTTTGCATTTTGCAAAATATCATCTCAAAAATCAAAAAAATATAGGTCTAAATTCATTTTAGTCTTGTACCTCTCAAAATTCCAAAAAATTAAAAATACCAAAAGCATAGAAAATATTCATACTAGTTTGCCTTCATCCCAAAACCATCATAATGTCAAAAATCTCCAAAATTTAGAAAATTCAAAACACAAGTCCCTTTTATGGTTATTACACACTCTCAAGTGAAACATAAAAAGATGGATCCCAACTCTGATCATATGTACAACCCAACAAGTGACATGCACTTTGGTGCAATAACTAGTGATCACACAAATTCATAAAATCTACCCTCATTCGAGGATTGCAATTTGCATTACATAGAACAAGGGATCACACCTAAGGAGATCGAAAATGCATCACAAGATCCTAAGATCTTGAGAGTCATTGATGAAATTGAAGGGAAAACAATGTAGGATCTAGAGACCCAATAGTACGGAATACATTCCCTTAACACTAATACAACAGAGGAGAAGAGCATAAACCTGTTTCAATTGCATCTAAAATACTTGAGATGAATACAACACGTAAAATAGAGAGCACAAAATTTAGAATTCACAGTTTGACACAAGATATACGTGGGAAAACCATTTCAGGTAAAAAACTCACCACACAAAGTCCAGACAATTTTTATTACAGTAACAAAATAGTTACATACAAAAATACAATCTTCTCTGATCAGCTCATAGCAGCACTACAAGAATTATCTCTTTGTTAAAATGTTCTCTTCAACATACATTTCAAACTCACTCTACCATGCAATATGTCCTCGACTTCCTTAAGTCAAACGTTGCATTCAATTCTATCAGTCAACTACCGATCACAAGGTACATTCATCTCTGATTCAATCGCACCCATGATTTGCCAATACTGATCTTCCTGCATCGAGCCACCCAGGCATTAATTCGTTCACCCAAATCGGGTTCAGTTTCACCACCCTGGGATAACATGCACCTGTTGCAATTACTCTTTTGGTCTCTATCCAATCATTGTTCAGACATTGAGCCACGTGTCCGCATTCCATTCACCAACCGCTTCTGACATCGAGTCCAACTCAGTCAAGACTGGCCCCGAGCAAGACTGAGCTCTCCAAGTCTTTACCGCGCTACCGCCAAGCCCATCTGACCAGCTCACGGTATGGCGGTAAGCTAGCCGAGCTCATCTGAGCTCTTACCACATTACCGTGGCCAGGCTTGAGACATCCTACAGTATAGCGGTGAGCTCATCTGAGCTCATCGACGACATCACCAAACTCAGTCGCTCCACTCTACTGTGCTACCGCTGCAAGCTTCAGGACTCATCGTAGTATGGTGGTAGCTGACATGGCTGACCGCTGGCGGTCTTACCGCGGCCACTGCGATCAGTCACTTGACTAGCTATGGTATGGCAGTAACCACCAGCCAGGCTACTGGTGGTCTTACCACGACCACCGCGAGCAGCCTCTTGGCTAGCCACGGTAAGGCGATAACCGTCAGCTAGGCTGCTGGCGGTCTTACCATGGCCACCATGGTCAGTCACTTGATTGGCCATGGTATGGCAATAACTGCCAGCTAGGCCACTGGTGGTCTTACTGCGGCCACCGCGGTCAGCCTCTTGGCTGGCCGCGGTAAGGCGGTAACTGCCAACCAAAAGGAAAAGCCGATACTGCGGCCACTGCAGTGAGGAAGAAGACTGCACGCGGTATGGCGGTAACCACCAAACCCTTCACCGCGGTACCGCCAGAATAGATAAGAAGACTGCAACGGTATGGCGGTAAAGGCAGAAAGGAATAGTTTTTTTCCAAGTCCTTTTTGACAGAGGCTCAAGCTAGTAATTGAGGCATCGATTCTCAACAAGCTCCCACTTGATGAAGATTCCCAGCTTCCTCCAGACTCTTAAAAATTACTGTCTATCATAGGCCCCAAGGCCCATCGATTCTGCGCACCATCTGAACTTGTCTGTGCTAACTGGCTTTGTCAAAGCATCTGTAACATTCTTCAAGGTGTCCACCTTTTCTAGACTGACCTTTCCATCTTCAACCATGTCCCTTATGAAATGATATTGCACATCAATGTGCTTGGTCTTGGCATGAAAGGTTGAATTCTTTGCCAAACAAATGGCACTTTGACTGCCACAATAGATTGAAATCTGCCCAGCATTGAATCCGATGTCTAAACACAAATGGTTTAACCAGACTGTTTCCTTGCAGACATGAGTTGGAGCCATGTACTCTGCCTCTGTCATGGATAAAGCAACTACAACCTGTCGCTTGCTCATCCAACTGACTGCTCTACCATTAAGCATGAAAGTGTATCCACTGGTGGATCACCTACTGTCAATGTCTCCTGCCCAATCTAAATCAAAATAACCTTGAATGCTGAGAGCCCTTTGTGATGCAACCATACTACCATGGTAACATAGTGCATAATCTAAAGTCCCCTTCAAATACCTAAATACTCTCTTCACAACATCCCAATGAGATCTTCTAGGATTTTCCATAAATCGGCTTAGAACTCCCACTACTTGGGAAATGTCTGGTATTGTACAGACCATATCATACATCAAACTACCAACAACACTTGCATAGGGCACACTGGTCATGTCCTCCATCTCAGTAGCAAATTTAGGAAAGTCTTCAACAAAAAGCTTAGTTCCATACATGATTGGAACAACAAGCTTCTTGCAGTCACCCATGCTAAACCTCTCTAGGATTGTTTTTACATACTTACTCTAACTGACCCAAAGCTTTCTGCTTGTTTTGTCCCTGGTTATCTCCATTCCAAGAATGTACCTTTCTGCACCAAGATTTTTCATTTCAAACTTTTCAGAAAACTGAGATTTAAGATTAGAAATCATAGTCTTGCTATTTCCAATGAATAACATATCATCCACATACAGCGTAATAACAAGCACACGATCATTCTCAGATTTATAAAAAATGCAATGATCAGATTTTGATCTCACAAATCCAATTGACAACACAAACGTGTCAAATTTCTGGTACCACATTCTAGGAGATTGCTTTAAACCATAGAGAGATTTATTCAACTTACAGACCGGATTTTGTTTACCTCTTTCAACAAAATGCTCAGGCTGGGACATAAAGATTTCTTCTTCCAACTCACCATGGAGAAACATTGTCTTCACATCCATCTGCTCAATTTCAAAATCATACACAACTGCCAATGACAATAAAAATTTGATGGATGTTAGCTTTGCTACAGGGGAAAAAATCTCTCCATAATCAATTCCCTCAATTTGAGAAAAACCCTTTGCAACCAACCTAGCCTTATACTTCTCAACACTTCCATCAAGGCCTATCTTCTTTTTAAATATCCACTTATAGCCAACAGGCTTTTTCCCTTTAGGTAGTGGTACTAAATTCCAAGTATCATTCTTTTTCAAAGAATCCATTTCTTCATTCGTGGCTTCCAGCCAAGACTTTGAATCAGCCATGATGATTGCTTCTTTAATAGTCCTAGGTTCATCTGTGCTGGTAATTAAAGCATAGGCACAATTTGAATCTAACATAAAGAAGCCATACCTTTTAGGCTACCTTTTTTCTCGTGTAGATCTTCTTACAGGCTGAGGTTGTTCTTCATCATCAGAATTTCTAGAGCTGCTTGAGCTCTCCTCAATCTCAGGTACACCATACAACTCTTCCCATTTTGGAGTTGGGGAATCTCAACTGCATCCCTCTTCTTGTCACTCTGATCTGTCCCAAGTTGTTGATCACATACTAGAGGTTTTAGCTCATGAAATATCATGCTTCTGCTGTACAAAACCTTCTCAGTAACAGGGTTCCAAATCTTGTATCTTTTCACACCAACTCCATAGCCGATGAGAATACATTTGATAGCCTTGTTATCCAATTTAGATATCTTTTCATTTGGCACATAGACATATGCCTCACAACCAAACACACGGACATGCCTCAGAGAGGGCTTCTTACCAGACCATGCTTCCAAAGGTGTCTTGTCAACAAGTGCAGAGCAAGGAGATCTATATATTAGATAACATGTTGTAGCCACAGCCTCAACCCAAAACTTCTGCTCTAGACCAACACTACTTAACATAATCCTTGCCTTTTCCATCAACATCCTGTTCAACCTTTCAACAACTCCATTTTGTTGTGGAGTGTAGGGCATTGTCTTGTGCCTTTTAATTCCATGATCTGCAATACCTCTCAAAGTCTGTAGAACAAAATTCACCGCCATTGTCCATCCTCAGACATTTAATTTTCCTTCCAATCTGATTTTCTACCAAAGATTTGAATTCTTTAAACCGACTGAACACTTCGGATTTACTTTTAAGAAATCATACAAATTCCCTTCTCGAACAGTCATCAATAAAAGAAACATAATATCTAGACTTCAATAACGAAGGAACATTAACTGGACCAAACACATCAGAATGAACATAATCCAGTATACCAGAAGATTTGTGAGGACTAGAATAAAAAGAAACACGATGCTATTTTCCATAGATACAATGTTCGCAAAAATCAAACTCAAGGTTACAATCATCAAGCCCTTCTACAAGGTTTTTATTCTTCAAGGTTTTTAAACTTTTTTCACCAATGTGACCAAGTCTATGATGCCATAGTATTAGTCTTCTCAGATGAGATTTTTACCTCCATAGCATTTGCAACCAGAGAAGAGTCTTCATCTTTCTCTACAAGTGCAACAATGTTTGACTTTACTAAGGCACTATTGCAAAGAATAGGACGTGCATCCAGCTTGTACATAGTGCCAGTACGAACACCCTTAGCCAACACCATTGCACCTCTAGCCATTTTACATCCCTTACTTGAAAAATAAACTTCTACACTAGCATCATTTAACTTACTGACAAAAAGAAAATTTTGAACCAGACCTGGTATGTGAAGTATGCCACCAATACCTTTGACTCTCCCATCAGGAAACTGAATTTTGACTCTTCCTCTACCAACTATCTCCAACGTTGAATCACTTGCCAAGTATACCTTTCCATCGTCATACTTCTCATATTTAGAGAACCATTCTCTATTGGACGTCATGTGAAAAGAAGCACCTGAGTCAACCAGCCAGACATCATCTGATGCCTGAGTTGTCAAGGCTGCTGCAATGAAGGCGTATGCATCACTTTGAGAAGATTCATTGTTAGAAGAATTCTTATTCTTCTTCTCCTTGCAGTCCTTCCAGATATGTCCAGGTTTCCCATAGTTCCAACATCTCACCTTGAACTTTTTACCAGGAGACTTTGATCTCCCTGCAGATTTGGATTTCGACTTCTTGTCTTTCTTCTTGTCTTTCTCCTTTGGTCTACCTCGAACAACAAGAGACTCTTTGGCCATCTCTAAAGACTTCCTTCACATCTCTTAAGATAGAAATGAGGCAACAACATCTTCCATCTTGAAAGCAACAGTAGTGCTTTTAATGGCCATCACCAGATGGTCCCAACTGTCAAGTAACAAACACAACAGGAGCATGCAACAATCCTCCTCCTCTATCTTTAAACCTACAAATGCCAACTGAGTAACACTCATGCTAAATGAGTTCAGATGGTCTGCAACTGATGCACCTTCTTCCATCTTCAAGGAGTACAACTTCTTCCTCAGGAATAATTTATTTACCAGAGACTTTCCCTGATAAATGTCACCAAGCTTCTTCCATAATGAAGCTGCAGACTACTCCTCATGGATGTTCAGGAGTACAAAATCGGCTAGACTCAGTCTTATCAAACCTCTTGCTTTTCTATCAACAAGATCCCAAGCTTCTTGCATTGTACTTTGTGGCTTAGTTCTAGACACTATAATCCATAGGTCTCTATCCACAAGAAATTCTTCTATCTTGAGTTTCCATAACTCAAAGTTACTGCCATTAAATTTTTCAATGTCTACTCTACCAGATGTACTCGCCATCTCAAACAGAAACAAGTTTCAACAATGCAAGACTCCCACTAAAACAATATTAGTACAAAAAACTAATCTTTCCTACAAGGATAACACAACTGGCCAGGCTCTGATACCACTTGAAGGGAAAACAATGCAGAATCTAGAGACCCAATAGTGTGGAATACATTCCCTTAATACTAACACAACAGAGGAGAAGAGCATAAACCTGTTTCAATTGCATCTAAAATACTTGAGATGAATACATGTAAAATGGAGAACACAAAATTTAGCATTCACAGTTTGACACAAGATATATGTGGGAAAACCTTTTCAGGTAAAAAACCCACCACACAAAGTCCAAACAATTTGTATTACAGTAACAAAATAGTTACATACAAAAATACAGTCTTCTCTAATTAGCTCACAACAAAACTACAAGAATTATCTCTCTGTTACAATGTTCTCTTCAACATACATTTCAAACTCACTCTACCATACAATATGTCCTCGACTTCCTAAAGTCAAACGTTGCATTCAATTCTGTTAGTCAACTGCTGATCACAAGGTACATTCATCTCTGATTCAATCGCACCCATGATCTGCCCATACCGATCTTCCTGCATCAAGCCACCCTGGCATTAATACCTTCACCCAAATCGGGTTTAGTTTTGCCACCCTAGGATGATCTACACCTACTGCAATTACTCTTTTGGTCTCCCTCCAATCATCGTTCAGACACTGAGCCACGTGTCCGCATTCCATTCGCCAACCGCTTCTGACACTGAGTCCAACTCGGTCAAGACTAGCTCCGAGCAAGACCGAGCTCTCCAAGTCTTTATCGTGCTACCACCAATCCCATCTGACCAACTCACGGTATGGTAGTAAGCCAGCTGAGCTCATCCGAGCTCTTACCGCGCTACCACGGCCAGGCTTGAGACATCCCATGGTATAGCAGTGAGCTCATCTGAGCTCACCAACGACGTCACCAAACTCAGTCACTCCACTCTACCACGCTACTGCTACAAGCTTCAGGACTCACCACGGTATGGTGGTAGCCGACATGGCCGACCGCTGGCAGTCTTATCATGACCACCTCGGTCAGTCACTTGACTGGCCATAGTATTGTGGTAACCACTAGCCAAGCCACTGGCAGTCTTACCACAGCCACCGCGGTCAGCCTCTTGGCTGGCCGTGGTAAGGTGGTAACCACCAGCCAGGCTGTTGGTGGTCTTACCATGGCCACCACGGTTAGTCACTTGACTAGCCATGGTATGGCAGTAACCACCAGCTAGGCCATTGGCGGTCTTACTGTGGCCACCGCGGTCAACCTCTTGGCTGGCTGCTGTAAGGCGGTAACCGCCAGCCAGAAGGAAAAGCCGATACCACGGCCACCGCAGTGAGGAAGAAGACTGCATGCAGTATGGTGGTAACCGCCAGACCCTTCACCGCGATACTGCCAGA
Organism: Sequoiadendron giganteum; assembly: GCA_007115665.2. Lineage (NCBI taxonomy): Eukaryota > Viridiplantae > Streptophyta > Pinopsida > Cupressales > Cupressaceae > Sequoiadendron > Sequoiadendron giganteum. The sequence continues at coordinate 366,799,120 of CM021103.1, read as the reverse complement.
ACAGATAAGAAGACTGCAACGGTATGGCGGTAAAGACAAAAATGAACAATTTTTCGCCAAGTCCTTTCTGACAGAGGTTCAAGCTGGTAATTGAGGCATCGATTCTCAACAGAAATAGTGTTGGTAGACCCTAAAAAACACTTCATGAAACTTGCACAAAATGGAGCTAGGCTACCACCTAACTTTGATATATCAACCATCATAGGGGAAAATCTGAATACAGTGTCACTAGGATTAGGTGTCATAAATTGACCTCCACCATTGGTACCTACTACATCACCACCATCATCAAAGTTGAAGACATGAATGCTGCCTACTCAAATGCCACATTTTACATCAATTATGAATATTCCACCACCACCTACATTCACCAAACCAATGGAAAATCCATTTTCCTCCACCTCTACAATTACTTCACCAACCCACACTATGAATTTAGCTCAAAATTTCACCCATCTGAACATGTCAAATAAAATATAAAAGACCAATCCTTCTTATTTAGGACCACAAGTGGGTACAACATCCACTTTATATAAAATAAACACACCTTCAACAAGGATTGGATCCTTTTTTGAAGCAGGTCAAAACACTCGATCCCAATAATAACAACCAAACAATCTTGGTTCTACATCCATGTTTGGGTTTAATCAATCCCCACCACAACAACCAAATAATCTTGATTTAACACTTATATTTGGGTTTAATCAACCCTCACCGCAACAACCAAACATTCTTGGTTGAACATCCACATTTGGGTTTAATCAACCCCCACCACAACAACCAAAAAATCTTTGTTCATCATTCACATCTGGTTTTAACCAACCACCACCACCACTATACAACTCAAATCCCATGTACACATCACAATTTAACCAACACATTCCAAAAATGCATTATCAAAATATGCGTGGATTCACCTTACAATATAACACCAATCCATTCGGGAACCCCTCATAGGGTCCCACACAATATATTCAACCCAACATAGTTTTGACGACTCTATCACCCATGGATCTAATGGCTCAACATTTAGATACACTACAACAATAGATGATCAACATGCATGTAACTAGGAGTAGAAAAACCTACTCGATGGAGGACCTATGTCCTTACCCTTTTGATAGGAGTATTTTTATGCCCCCCTTTCCCATGAATTTCATCATTCCTAAATTTAACAAATATAAGGGAAAGGGAGACCCCATCAAACATATACATAGGTTTCATACAACCTCCTTAGACATGGCTCACAAACACACATACCTCATGAGATTTTTTTCATGGAGTTTGGGAGGTCAAGCCCTTGAATGGTTCATACACTTACCTTTAGGAATATGCACTTGGAGTCAACTAATAGATAAGTTCATTGCACACTTTTCCTATAATATATATCCAGTGACATTAACATCATCAACCTATGTGCTGATAAACAAAAGGATGGAGATACATTCACTTCATTATCAAAAATATGGAGAAGCTTAGCCAATAAGTGTGTTTACCATATATACCAGAAAATCAACAGGTACAAATTTTTATGGAGAACCTCAACAAGGAGGTGATGTTCCACTTACAGATTCATTGTTCAAACATATTTGAGGAGGCTATAGAAAATGAATCTCCATTGAGAAAGCCCTCATTGCCAAAGGGCTTGTAGAAATCTTTAAGGAGAATATAAATTATTCTTCTCCCAATAATTCCAACGACAGGAGAAAATTTTGGTCATAAAACAAAAAAGTGACAAATGATGGTGTTGTAGATGCTAAGGTCATAAATAAACCTCATCCTATTTTCAATCTAAAAGGACCCACAACAATGAACACCAATAAACCTCCACAAAAGTAGAAAAAACTACTAATGTGGCTCAAAACAACACACCGTGGGGTCCTCCAAGGGCCCCCAACCAAGATAAAAGTGCATGCCCTCAAGGGAACCAATTGAGGTAGTTTTGAAGAAATTGCTACAAAATAATATCATCCAACTACCTAAAATTAGACATTACGAGCTAGGTCCATTTAAACCAACCTGGTGGAATGACAACAATTTCTATGAATACCATAGAACCAAAGGACATAAAATTTTTGTTTGATTTAAACTAAAGAACACATTCAAGATCTCATAGAGCATAGTGATATTCAAATTAATGACCAATCTAGAACCACAAACTATGATCATGCGATCTTTAAGGATCCTTAGCAAATCCATCGTTCAGGAAAACCCTCTAGTTTTGGAAAATATGGTAAAGCCACATGAAATTATACCAGTGTTGCATATGAGTACATGATAAACCATATCTGATCATAAGATCACAACATATCCACTTTCGCTATCAAAAATGAAAATATTGAACGTGCAGTTGCAACTAGATGATCGAAGGTGACTTTGCAAGGATCCCCTTCTAAACCATAACTGATACACGCGTATAACTTAATCATCTAGGAAAAACCCTAGTTCAAATCTTGATTCTTGAGTTGCTATGCACCTCTGTTGAGCATAAGGTTATTCTAGACAAAGCATTGCAAGATTCATCCATCCCCATAGACCTAAATTTGAATCAGTTTCAGGCCATTTTAGGGTTCTTAGCTACCACCCATCATATAACATTCACTAAGCATAATTGTACTTAATAGAAACCAAATCATAATAAACATTTTCACCTTGAAGTATACGTTAATAAAAACAAAATCAAACGAGTTTTGATAGATGGTGGGGATGGACTAAACATATGCACTTTAAAATTGGTGACTACCATGGGATTCTCTGAGGCTTATATAGACAAGTCGAAGAGGATTATGATACAAGGGTATGATGATATAGAATTATCTTCCAAGGGAATCATCATTCTCCCAATCAAAGTGGGTCATGTTTTATAGGACATGGTGTGTTAGGTTCTAGATATAGAAACTCCCTATAACCTTTTGCTTGAATGTGCATTAATTCATGCCATGAAGTCTGCAACTTCAACATATCATCAATGTTTGAAGTTTCCTTACAATGGTGTAGAGATTACTCTTTTTGGTGATCCTAACCCATTTCAATATTGTAATAACCTAAGAGGTGCCCCTAAGAATCAAGTACCTAGCCATAGGGAAGGATCACCTACCCCCTTCTTATCACTCTATATTGACTTTTCTTCTTTATCATTAAAAGCTTCGGCTTTAGCTAAGAATTTCCTTGAAAACAAGGTCTGGGTATAGGATGATGGAGTTGGGAACTATAATATTGAAATTTGTTCTTTGTAGGGAAGCTACCATTTTCACCTAAACATTATGGCAAACCCTGTCATGTAAAGAAATATCCTAAGGTAACAATTCAGTATCACCCACCTATGACCTTCACCAAGTGGGGCGAGCTAGGGAAAGAATGTATCGAGGAAGACATCTCTAAATGGATATATAGAGATGAAGAGGATGAGTTACATGTTGAATTACCCATGGAAAAATATGGTAAATGTTTCAACATAATGAAACAAAAAGGCTACAATAGTCACTCTAGCCTTAGATTGCAGAAACAGGGTATGATCGAACCTATACTAATGAGAAAAGAACTAAGAAATAAAGGGTTGGGATATCAACCACTGAAAGTGAAAGCTCCTAGTACTAAATTACCCTCAAAGAAATCCATTAACACTTTAGAAATTATCGAGACTTATAGGAAAGGTACCAAAATCGCATCCCCTATCAATCAAACTACTAAAGGCCAAGCTTGGATAGATACCTTTGGGACCTCAACGATTCCTCTATTTGTACCCTTTCTATTTTATCCTTGAGATTCAATAATAATGATGATAACATTCCCTTAGTACACCCCCAATTAATCAATTGGGACCAACAAGGTCCATCGAGCTTGGACCTCTTCAAAACCGATGAAGTAATTGTTGAGTTCATGGAACTTAGAGAAGGTATACTGAGTGGGAATCACAAGGATGTATTCACCATTGACCTTGATACTACTGCATACTATAGGATGCCATTCAGGCCTTCCAATCGCAAAATGGAAAAAATAAAGAAAACAAATTCTCTAGGTGAAAATTGAAAGGCAAATTTTGACGTGGAAAAAGATAAGAAAAAATACATATCCGAAGGTGAAAACCTCTTTGAGGCACCTAAGGATGGAATGTTGGACCTGCTACACAAAAATCAAGAGAAATACCCAATTTTGGTCGAGAAATCACAAGAGGTCAACATTAGCACACCGGAGGATCCAAAAATCATACATTGTGCAACATCCCTGATAGATGCAAAGAAGCCTAATTTCACCAACTTTTTATCTAAAAGGAAAATCAACTTTGTATGGTCCTATGCAAACATGCCTATGTTAGACTCCAAAATAGTCCTCCATCACTTACCTCATCTTCCTAATGCTAAAAATTTCAAGCAAAAGTTGAGGAAGATGCACCCATAAATCACCTTATTATTCAAAGAAGAGTTGAAGAAACTACTGGATGTTGGGTTCATAAGACCCATTGATTATGCAAAATGGATTTCAAATCTGGTACTAGTCACCAAGCCGACTGGGGGCATACACATATATACATCAACTAATGGGATCTGAATAAGGATTTCCCGAACGACGATTTATCTTTACCCAACATAGACATGATCATGGATCTTACAACGAGATATAAGATGCTATCACTAATGGATAGTTTCTCTGGATACAATCAAATATGTTGGGTGAATATTTTGTAATCAACTAATTTATTACAAGATGGTGATATCAACCACAATATAGTGAGATTAAATCTCTCCTCTCAGAATGGGGAGGCTCCCTTCTTATTGCTAGCTAAAACAACTAGTAATTTAACTAAGCTTATGTACACTACAATTGTCTATGGGTGTTTCTATTCATCCTATTCTCTTGATTTAGAATAAATGTTTCCTCTTACAAGAATCACAATGATATCCCTATGATAAGTACAAATTTTAATTAACCACAAAGTACTAGTTTGAGAAATAATAACCAATATCTAATTCGATTAGATGAAAGAATAACCAAAATGATACCAATGAGTGTTGATAGCAAGAAAACCCACAAAATCACAAAGTCTTATGTTTCTTTCTATGTTGGTTCAGAAAGAAAAATAATGGTAATGTTACAACCCAAAGTCTCCAATATATGCCACTAAAAGATCAACTAAATGTAGATAACAACTCGAAGCCCAAATTCTTTAAATTATCTTCAAATACACATAAACACAATTGCCAAATATAATATTGCAGCTCAAAGACTTCAAAATCAGATTTGGATTACCTCCATGCTATGATTCAATAATGTACAAGATAATTTAATGAGAAAGACATAAGAACATTCTCAACACACAACAAACTTGATCCAAGGAAAGATTGGATGCCAACTTGCTTCTTTTATTGAATGATTCTTGATTTACACCTCAAAAAAAAAGTTTCAAAATGCTCTTCAATTTGGCAATGCTTCACTTCATAAGCTAAAATTTCCTCTTTAGAAAAGAGCTCCCTCTTATTTATAGAGGAGAGCTAAGAGCCAAAATAAGAAAATTACAACTAACTTGACTTATTCAAAATAAGAGTTTGATTTGATTTGGGACTTCATTCATCTTACATGTAAATGTTATATTACAAAAGACATGTAATATGCCATCTAAAAATTACAAATTGCATAAGGAAAAAGCTTAAAAAAAACCAAGTCTGGATAAGCACATTCTTTCATTCCTCATCATTTTTCTCTAGGAAATCTTCATATCATTTCAATGCAGCTTGGACTTCAGAGTCATCTAGTCTAGATGTAAGATTGGAGATTGTGATAGCTCATGTGATAGAGTCCTCTATACTAATACATGATTTCTTATACTTATCCAATATTATTTTCAAAATATTTAGAGTCACTTGAAAATCCACCAACTTATCGATGGAAGCTAAAGAAAAAGCTCCCGACTCAATCTATTTCTGAATTAGTGATGTGAACTCTTGGATAACTATATCCATGGAAAGGACTTTGATTTTCATCTAGTACTTGGCAAGGAAGCTCCTTAATCTTGGCAATGAGATCTGATTCTCTGTCATTTCCTGTTTCCTGAGCTTCTTGTAGATCTCTTATTAGCTCGTCGATGACATCCTTTTTATGTTTAATTATTTCCTAGATTCTAATGAACATTCCCTATTGGGAATCACCTCAATTTCTACCAATACATCAAGCTTGAGATCCCTCATTTTAGTCCAAGCTTCAAAACCTTTCTCTCAAAATTACAAATTCTAAGATACCATATCAATTGTGTTGTTCAATTCTTATGTCACTTTCTCCATGTTGTTGATCAATTCAAATGAAGACTTCAAAAATTGTGTGCCCTATGCCAATATCCTATCCATCCATTCAATGAAATCCCTACCCTATACATGAATCCTTTTATCCTTTTCAATTGTAGGATCATCCACACTTGTGGTAAGAGGTTCAATGATCACAAAAGATTGAGTCATTTCTTGGAGTACATATGTGAGTAGATAAGATTGATGATTTTTTCCCTATCATAATTTTCAAGCAAAGAGGCCATTATTGCTTGCATTTATTCCTTAGCACATTCACAAGTTTGCTTACCCAGTTCTATCTTGGTGATTACATAGTTTGACACAACAAATTCTGCATCAATCTTATCTAGGGGAGGTTGTGCTACCTCAACATACTTATAACTAGATTTATTAACCAACACCCTTGAAAGAATTTTGGAATTTTTTTGTAGGCTTGGTCTTCACAGGAATCAATTAGCCAAAATAAAAGTCATTTGGAGAGATGGCTTGCTTCTTCCTCTTAGTTGTTTTTGATGTTAACCAAGGAGGAAGAGTGGAAGAATCTCCTTCCGTACTTTCCACCATGATTTGTGTTGACAGAGTTGTATCTACAACAATGGTGGTTACAATTGGTGGAGTATGGGTTAAAAATACAACTGGAATTTCCACATTTAATACATTATGTGAGAACTCAAACATGAATTTTTCAAAATTAGATTATGTGTTCACATCAAAAACAAGTGAAGATAAACTAGGAAAAGAAGATGAAGAGCCAATTTTTTTTCAAAATTATTATGAGGACACTAAAAAATTGACCCACTTGTTCATGATGAATGAATTGACTGAATTGACACATTAGGAGTAACAAAAATGGTGGTAACAATGGGAAAATATTGTTCACTATTAATACTAGGTGGAGTGGGACTTGGTAAGGTAATAATTATAGGAGAGGAAGGGATGGAGGAATCTTCTAGTGCAGACTCGGCCTGTGAAGTGACTGGAGATTCTTATGTTTCTTCAAATAGATTTTCCTCTCCTTGTTCTTCACCTTGAGTGGATGTCCCTTCCTATCCTTTACTCTTGTATCCTTTCATTGTGAAAAATAAACTTAGGTACCTTACTGGTACTTGGAGTAACATCTTTGTTCTTTGTCCCTAATTCCTTTTTCTTTTTACCTGCAGGCCTTTCATTTTCCTCCTCTTTTAATCCCATATTGAAATACTTCAATTTGATACCCTTACTTTGCATCCAAACATTAGTCTTTACAAGAACATGCTGGAATTTTTACCTTATAGAAATCATCTCTTTTTGAGAACACTAGATCAGTGACAATGAAGTGTCAACAATATTTTTCTCTTCATAGGCAGGATCAAGAATTCCATCTTCATCAATCATATCCCTGATCAGGGATATCAACAAGATCCAAGTCTTTGATTTGGTCTAAGGTAATACAACTATAGTCAAGCCTCCTCACATCCTCATCAATTATGTACTCAACCCATATGTCCAACTTTATGCACATGGGAGTATATTTTCTTAAGTTTTTCCTTCATCCCCCTGTAATCAAAGTCATTCCTCATTTTTTACATTTTCATTGTCACCCTTTGCATCTTCATCTCCATGGCTTTGGATGTGGGAGATGCAGTGATGCAGTATCTTCCAATGGTAAGATGGAATTTAAATCCAACCTTGTGTGACTCAACTTGCTTGTTGTGCACAACCATGATTTGTCTACACAATTCCATGAGCATAATCTTGTCACTAGGATATCTATGGAGCATATATGGACATCTGTCAAAACATCCAACTCTGATATATGTAAAGGTGAGAAACTGTAAGAAGAGTGAACTAAAATTCTTAATGAGCTCCTATGCCTTGTCTGATACTCTTTTCTTCTTAAGCTCCTTATCAAACATGCAGAAGTATGAGTATAAAAAGGAATCATTGACTCTTTTGAAATGCTTGAGGCTTTGCTTTAGAGTCAATTGAGGATAATACTCATATAGAAGAATTCTCCACTTTTCACCCTCCAAAGACAACCTTCGAAATTGCCTCATTGAGGCAACAACATAGAATAGATAATAAGTCATATAGTGTTGGAATGATGGGTGTACAATGTCCCTGATGAAGCTACGGTCTTCAATGGAGGACCTTTTCCAGGAAGAAATAATCAACCACATAGAAAGTAAACAATAATGGAATTCAAAATAGAGATTCTATTATGATGATCTAGATAATTTACAAGAGTACATATGCCTGATTATATAGGCAAGAGCTAAACCTAGAATGCATAAGATGTCACCAAGTTTTCTAATCACACTACATGAGACAACATGAAACCCTAACAACCTACCTAGGGAATGATGAAATGATGGAGATAAGTTCTAGAAAATACAACTCATCTTCTAGAAGGGAATATTATCTCAAAAACATTATTTATTATTTATTTAATAATGTAACCTAGGACTAAATGATTAAATGCAGATCTAAGTTAACTTATGCTAGTGTAATAATTAATTAATTACACTAACAACCCCCCATATAAGTGCAACTTAGGGAAGAAATGAAAATGCAATGATTATGCAAAGATGATGGGTCTCGACTGATGGCCATTTTAGGTACCCATATACAAAGGATGAAAATGTAACTAATCTCCCACAAATAGAGAAAAGGGGAAAACCTAGTGGGAAGAAAACCCCTCTCCAAAAAGGAGATGAAATGTAGAAAGGTGATGATTGGAGGACTCAAAATCATCCTACCAAGGAAAACAATCATCACACAAAGATCAAAATTAGGAGACTAGATATCCCCCCCATAAAGGAGAGGTGTCCCCTCAAGGATGTATTCAAAGCCGGTGGAGAAATGAGAATCCAAGTCTGTAAGACTTGCCATGAACCCATTTGGATGCCACAAGTTTGAAGAGGAGAATGAGCCCTGTTCTGCTGAAAAAAATCTCAACTGAGAGGAATATGTGGAAGAAGATGATGCTGAAAGAAGAGCCAATTCAATCCAACCACCACAAACCTGGCGAGGGGGAGGAGAAATGCTTCCTACCTTGGAATCTAGAGAAGCGAAAACAAATGGAGTACGATCTAAAAAATTGGTGAAATTATACACCCATTAGTGATGATCAACCTCACCATAGGCAATGAGAGTATCAAATTGATCCCCAATTATAGCAAGATCATATGTGAACTCAATCTTAAGACCCTCCTGAGCAAGTTGATAAACTGAAAGAATATTATGAGCCATTGAGGGAATATGAACAACATCAGGTAGATGCCTCCCATCCAAAGTAACATCACAAATAGCAGCAACATGAACTATGTCTGCATTTATAGTGACCATCCTGTCAAACTTTGGAGGACGCATAGTCTCCCAAAGAATGTGATCCTTGGAATAGGTGATGTGCCTAGAAGCACCTGTGTCAATGACCCAACCTTCCCATCTATTAACTAGGGTAGTGATCAAAGCATGTCCCTTGCCTTGAATCTCAGCTATGGAAATTCCTGTAATACATGTAGATGACTCTTCATTGGAAGAAGAGTGGGTTGAGTGGACTGAAGAAGAATGAAGAGTGATGTTATGATCCTTGACAATCTGTCTTAGTTCATGAATCTCCTTCTTAAAAAAAGTCTCCTCATGATGTCCAAGCCCATTACAAAAGATGCATTTGGGCCTCTCCTTCTTAAGCTTTTCTTCCTTGTGATGTGATGATTCAAAATATCCTATCTTAGATTCTCCCTTATTCTCGCCTTTACCTTTGGATGGTGTTGCAATGAGAGCATAAGACTTTGAAGATGAATCAACTTGGTTGAGTTTAGATTGCTCCCTGGTCAACCGCTCACAAAAAGTCTCAAATGAAGGCATCACAAAACTGTCTCCAAGTCCATCCATTGTAGAATAGAAGGAAGTAGCAAAGTAGGAAAATGAACCTTTCAATTTAGACAAGATCATGAAGATGCATTCCTTGTCAGTTTTGTCCTTACCACACCTTGATAGCTGAGTCCTCAAAGACTTGAATTTCACCAAGTAATCATCAATGGAGGGAAAATTATCAACTAATAGTGAAGAAATATCTGACTCTAACTGAAGTGTCCTAATATCACTTACTGATCCAAACAATGTCTTAAGCTTGTCCCAAACTGCCTTAGGAGTAGCACACCCCTCAATGTGGAAAAAAATGAATTGGAGATATGAAGAGCAATCAGTCCCATAGCCTCCTCACACTCGATCTGATGCTGGAACTTCTCATATTCCTAGTTAGATGAGGTTGATTCTCATCCAATGTAGACCATAGGCCCTTAGACTAGAGGAGACACTGCATGCCAATTTTCCATGTGTGGTAATTGTGGGGACTCAGAAACTCAAAACCTAATTTAGCCATTAGAGAGAGAAAAAGAGCACAAGATAAAATATCTTTGAAAGGAAATGTAGAAAAGTTGATGATATTATTGAAATGTTGGAAAATACACTGTAATACCCTGCTGATGGCATAATTTTGACAAACGGAAAAATAATCACCTCCAAAACCCCAAATTAGCATTTTCACTTCAACTGGATGGTATGTATGATAGAAGAAGAATATGGAAAATAGAGTTGACCATTGAAAATTAGATGTCGAGACCTTTCCAACGATATATAGTTTGTGAAATTTTGACATTGTATGCAAAAAAATATGGCCTCTAGAACATATTTGCTATATTTCACTTGCACAAAATAAATACGCAGAAAAATGTAGCACCAGGAGGCAAAAAAAATTGGGCCCTTGGTCGTTGATATGACCACAAGCTTAATTCCTGAAAAAAAATTGAGCCCTTGGTCATTGATATGACCACGGGCTTAAGTCCTGCAAAAAAAAGAGACCGCCGTCGAGCGAAGCAGCGGTTGGGCAAAGCGAGTGGTGTCGGGGTGGCGCCGCTAGGAGAAAGTGGAGCCCCTGGGTCATGATGTGACCGGAGCATAGCTGGCGTTGAACTGGCTAGAGGAGATGACCAGACCCAATGTTGACTTCGACAGATGGCCGATGACGGTAGAGAATCCAACGAAAAGACCGTTGATGGGAGGAACTGCTAGAGGATGTGACACAAGTATGGGAGCCAACAATGATGGGATGGTGACGACAACGACTGTCGCAGTCTACAGAGGTCGATAGGACTAAAAACAAAATAATTTTTTTTGAATATTGCCTATCGAAAATTCAAAAAAAAGTATATATATAAAATTTAATCCGTAGATAAATAAATATGCTAATGAATGAATAAATTTAGCCCAAAAAAAAATATTGAAGCCGACTGGTGATTAAAATACCAGGTCGCCCACATATGAAATTTTTACAAGAACTTTAGAAAAAATTGCCCAATTTTTAAAATAAAAAATGCCCAATGACTTAATTTTTTTGCCATGATGGAGGACTGAAAGGGGATTTTTTTTTTCTACAAACTTGTACAGATCGTACAAAGTGCAAAAACCCTAGATACCTCAAATGGCTCCCGGTGAGAATATATCCAAATTGGATGAATGGATAGGCGATCTATAGGTTTTGAGGCCTTCTGAGTGCAATGGAGAGGTTGGATAGAGCCTGATCTGCACCAGAAAATAGCTTGGTCTCCGGGTGGTACCAACTAGCTTGCAAGATAAAACCCTCAAGCCTACAAAGAATCTCACAAGACAAATTTCTTGATCTTGGGATGAATCTTCCCTGGAAAATCTCTGATACCACATAAAAAGTAAACAATAATGGCATTCAAAATAGAGATTCTATTATGATGATCTAGATAATTCAAAAGAGTAAATATGCCTGATTATCTAGGCAAGAGCTAAACCTATAATGAACAAGATGTTGCCAAGTTTTCTAATCACACTACATGAGACAAAATGAAACCTTAGCAACCTACCTAGGGAATGATGACATGATGGAGATAAGTTCTAGAAAAGACAACTCATCTTCTAGAAGGGAATCTTATCTCAACAACATTATTTATGATTTATGTAATAATGTAACCCAGGACTAAATGATTAAATGTAGACCTAAGTTAACTTATGCTAGTGTAATAATTAATTAATTACACTAACATATAGAGCTTTAGAGAATTAAAAACCTTTAAAATCCACTCACAAATGACATCACTAATTATCTTTCAACAAAAAAGTTTCTGATTTCCTTTCCTTATGATGTCAATGTAATGATAAATACACTCCTTAAAAGTATGAGATGTTGGTAACCCTTTAATTCTACTGAGAAGAGTTATCAATTCATTCACCTCTTCAATGGAATCACTTATTTGGATATTCTTAGGCCACCTTGCAATGATAGGCCTAACATTCGTGATCCATCTTGTATTGATGTTCATACACTTTTCAAAGTTTTTATAATAGTAGGCTTTTGGATCTTCCATATTGAGGTCTACATATTCATCAATACTTGGAAATAGGAAAATATTGTCAAATAAATCTCCATCCAATCTTATGAACACCTTGCCATCTGTATCTCTAACACTTTTATTCTATTTGTGGAAATGTGCTGATGCTACTACAATTTCTTTTGGGTTGTGTGCTAAAACTAGAAATGAGAATACTAAGTGAATACGACTCTCAACAATACACCTCATGTTTACATCACTAGGTTGCTTATTTAACCTCTTAAAGAACTCAGACATGTTCACATGCCCAATTTCAGTGTCCATGATTTGATCAACATAGGACTCCATAGATGTGTTTGGAATTACCCCTTTATATTGGTATTTCATATTTTTCTTCTTTGGCGAAGGATGTAACATTGGAAAAGAGGCTGCAAACATGAAATTTAAAATTTATAGTGTTAGAGAAATTTTTAGGTTACTATGCAGTGTTAGAGAAATTTTGTGCTCATACATAAGAGTTACTCAAAAAGATGTAGTTAAGGAAAAATGAACAACTCCATGCACATTGGGGAAAATTCCCCGATGTGCGTGAGTTCTATTGGTCATGGGTGATAGTGTATTTTAGGTTTTAAAACTTGAACTACACTTAGATTAGCTTGATTCATGTAGGTCAAGATTTATTTCCTAAACTACATGAGTGAAGATGGGTGTGGCCGTAGTTCGAGTTTTAAAATCCGAATTACATATGTGAATGCGAGGGTGTGTGGTAAGATGTATTTCGAGTTTTAAAATCTCAAGTACATGAAATGGGTGTGATGGTATGGTGTGGTTCAAGTAGCGTCTTACAAGTTTTATTTCTAAAAATGGATCTTAGGCAACAAATGATTTTTTATGTATATTAGGATAAAAATCTCAAATGACATACATATAAGGTAAAGTAGGGTTTGAACATGGCGAAACGACAAAAATTAGGGCATGTGAGAAAGGTTCAAGGAATGTCAGTTGGGATATAAATCTCGGATGAAATTACCTTGGTGTGTAGGGTGAAACAATATAAGATATACATGACACAAAATAATATAACTAAAACCCTAAATTGAGACCAACGTCAAAAAATATGAAGATAAATGCATAAAGGTCATAAACCAAAACCTAAACAATGATAGACAAAAACCAAATGCTAAAAAAAGTTTATGGAAATCCTAAAATGTTCTTACACAAAGAGTAAAGGAAAAAAGAAAAAAGAAAAATAGGTATACATACCTTGAAACCCTAGGTTTTGAATCTATGTAACAACTTGAAAAAATACAAGCATGAACACACAAAAAGAGAAAATGAGAGGCATACATCATGAGGATAAAAATGAATGGAAGAATGGTGCAAATGAGGATTAAAACAAAATAAAAACCATTAAAACCACATTAAAATCACTACATTAATGATCACTTGTGTGGCTATAGGAGTGTATTCACAGGAAAATTCCCCGCGATTACATCCTCAGATGCAACTGACCTAAAAATGTAGTGCCACTAAATTTTAGTGACACTACATGTTCACAAAAAAAACTAACTCCTAAAATTAAAAGTTTTACAAATTTCTTAAAAAGAAAAAATCTTGAACTCCCAAAATAATTTTTTGAGGGATCGAACTACGCATGAGGGTAATTGAGATTTTCCTTGATTTTCATGCTTAGATGGCGTGGGCTATGAAAAAAACAAGTTTTGTAGGGGTTATCCCAAAAAGTGAGCATAATAAATTCAAGAATAATAGCTGGCTCTAACTGGGGAGCTTCCTTTGATCATCATTTGAAATGATTGAAGTGAGAAGAATCCTAGAACTCTAAGTGCCTTCATCCATCCATTGGATGATACAGTCAGGCGACAAACGAAAATACCAAAAGATAAAAGTAAAACACACAACTATAAAACTATTGTACAAACTTATCTGATACTTCACTGAGTGAAATGATTCAGATGTTGTCTGTTGTGAGGCAATAGAAATTATGTTCCATCTTTTTACGAAAAAAGAAAACTGTTCTCACCACAAATTTGGTGAATTGTGAAAGTGCCTATCCATAAAGATTCAAACTTTTTGTGCATCCCTTTTGGTTCTCTTGTTTTATCCTATAACAAAACTTGATCTTCAATTTGGAAATCATGAGATTTTTCTTCTTTTTCAAAAAGCCTCTTGACTTGGCTCTAATGCTTAGCAATGCAATCCACCACCTTTGCACATTGTTCTTCAATTCAGTAAGAAACATGGCACATTTATCAAAAAATCTATCAAAAGTCTCATCTTCAAAGGCCTTAGCCAATTTTAAAGTAGGCAATTCCAATGTGATAGGTATCTCTACATTCAAAATCACACAAGGTCTGGAATGAAGACATGCCAATTTCCCATTTAGGGGAAATATGATCTTCTCATAATGCATCATACAATTCCTTATGCCAAGATCTTTTATTTTTATCCACCAGCTCCCTAATTATGGTAACTAGATTCTTATTTCTCAATTCTACTTGACCATTCCCTTGGGGGTAATAGTCTGAAGAGTGGGCAAGAGTTATTCCATATTCAAAGAAAAACTCTGTTATTTCATTAGATGAGAAAGAAGTAGTATTATCTGCTACTATCTTATTTGGAACACCAAACCTTGAAATGATATTCTCTATGAGGAAATTACATACCACTTCCAAATTAACATGCTTGACTGGAATGGCTTCCACCCACTTAGTAAAATAGTCAGCAGCCATAAGAACATAGCTATTCCCTACACTTCATGGTGGGTTGACTGCACCAATGAAATCAATAACCCATCATTGAAAGGGTTCTTCAAATACCACCGGCTTGAAGGGTAAAACTGCTAATTTGGGTCTCCCCACAATCTTCTGACATAACTCACACTCACACACCCAATTGTATACATCTCAAAAGAGTGTGGGCTAGTAGTATTTTTCTCTCAAAATCTTGTGAGTAGTGAATAGTGCTAAAAAGTGTCCTCCACATGCTAAGTTGTGAAAAGATTCCAACAACCTACCTTGTGTTTTGTCTACACAATGTATAAAGGTTCCATCAATACTCCTTTTATACAAACCATTATCCTAAAGAACAAAGTTTTTAGCCTTGAGATTGATTGTCCTCTTTTTATTGTATGACAAATGATCGAGACATTCTCCATATGTGAGGAAATGTGCAATATTTGAATACCACTCATTAGTCATGCTTACAAACAAGAATGAGGGAACATCTTTAGTATTTATTTCCTCATCATCAAATATTTCTTCTAGTTTGTTATTAACAATCAACTAACATAAAAATTTCTCAAAAACTAACTTAGTGGACTTAATTTCCATGTCATAATATTGTTTATTTGCAGTCCAATTTCCTCTTTTCATTTTGAACTCATGTTGAGTCAAGATAGACTTGACTGTGGAATCAGGCACCAATACAACAACATGAGAATTAAAAATGTATAACTTGAAATATTTAACTACCTTTACCATAGAATAAGAATGCTTCTCCATTAGTGAGTACTTGAGTTCATGAGATTTCAAAGGAAAACTCATTAAAGCTATTGGGGATCCAATCCCCTCACCATTTTGATGCACCAAGATAGTGGATAGAGTATGTTATGAGGCATAACTATACATGATAAAGTCCTTTGTATAGTTTGAGTAGATTAAAACTGGATCATCAGAAATAGCTTCCTTAATTTCATTGAAATAAGCTTTTCCTTCTACACTCCAAATAAAAATAGACTTAACTTTCATCATATCCACAATATGACAATTCTTCTTTGTGAAGTTTGGAACAAACCTTTGCAAGAAGTTGACCTTCCCAAAGGAGTGAACTTCTATCTTACTTGAAGGTAAAGATTCTAAATGGAATTGAACTGCTCAAGATCAATCTTGATTGATTCCTTAGACACTATGTGTCCAAGAAGCTAACCTCCAGTAACCCAAAAAAAGGATTCTTAGGGTTAAGTTAAATACAATGTTGTCAACACCTTTCTAGCACTTGTTGTAAGTGATGATAATGATCTCGACGATCTTTAGAAAAGATAGTCAAATCATCAAGGTAAACCACAATGAACTTAGCCATCACATCACAAAATTATAGGTCCATTGCCCTTTGAAAAGTGGCACTAGTGCTAATCAACCCAATGACATCCTATGGTATGCAAACGTGGCCCATGGAGTAGTGAAAGAAGTTTTGTGTTGATCTTCCACACTCACTTCCACTTGATTATATCTTGAAAATCCATCTAACATAGAATTTTTTTTTTATCCCATCAATGTTTGAAAAACTTGGTCCATTATTGGTAGTGGGTAATTATCCTTCAGTGACGATTGGTTTAGGTTTTGAAAATCCACACAAATTTAGATCTCTCCATTCTTTTTTTTGTACTCGAACAATATTATCTATCTATGTTGAGTGATGGATAGTAAAAATGATCCTGTCATTTAGCATCTTTTAAATTTTGGCAAGAATGGTACCTGAGATCTTTGGGTTATACTGCTTGTGTTTCTGCTTATGAGGCATATAACTTGATTTGAAGGGAATTTCATGCTGGAATTCTCTTGGAAAAAAATATTTTAAGTCATCATAGGAATAATCAAGCACGTCCATGTACTACCACAAAAATTTTGCAAAAAATTCCTTTTCCTTTGGTGTGTAATATTTACCAATATTTACCATTTTGGGATCCTCTTTTGTTCCCAATTTAACATGTTCAAATTCCATTGACGAATCAAATCCAAATTGTTGTTGCTTCTTGACATAGCGATCATGCTTGTCAAATTTTTTTTCAAGAGAGACCAAACCTTTAGGAATCTTATTCCCTTTTAGCTATAAGATTTAATTTCCAATTTATGGATCCATTTCAGAGATTGATTCTCAAGGAAAGGAGTCACTTCCTTCAAAATACAACTGGCTGAAATTTTCAGCCTTTTCCAAAAATACAACAATTTGATGATCAACATTGAATATTTGCCAATGATTAGAAAAATCAAGAACACTAGGTCAAAAACTAACTCAATAATATACTTGGTTCCATGGAAATATTTGTCAGGGATCATAAGAGTAGATGATACTACCAAAGAATTAGCCCTATCATTGTATTCTCTTAGAACCACAAATATACCAAAAGCATCAAATTGTTTAATGGAATCCCAAAAAAGAGTACGATAATGCCTTAATCTTTCATTTTTGTTCTACTACAAATTTATTACTTGACAAACAACCAACTTGACATCACCTTGAGAATGAAGATTTTTAATTCCTTTTTTATGTGCAACATCCATCCCTAACAACAAAGCATCATATTCTTCCATATTGTTAGTATTATCAAATTGCAATTTGAAAGAGAAGGGAATTTTTTTTCCTATCGGGGATATTAGAACTATCCCTGCTCCAGATCCCATGGAAGAACAACTACCATCAAACTCCAAAGTCCAAATATCATTTGAACTCCCTAAGACAACAATTTCAAAATTAATAATCTCTTCATTTGAAGAGAATGAACCATTAGTTACCTACTCTTCATTGGAATCATTGTTTGATGACTCAGAAACTTCATCAATTTGTAAGAAATAAGTGCCCATACCAGAAGACTCAAAAATAATTTGAGCTCTTGGATCATTAGATTTTGTCATAGAAAATTTGGCTTCCCTCTCTAGAAGCAATTTATGCATAACACCCTTGACAAGTATTCTGGCCTTGGATCAATCCGTGTTGATCTCACCACCAACGTCCTTGTAGAAGTTTCATACCAACAATATCCAATATGAGGCTAGGACATCGACTACAAGAACTATCATCTTAATTTTCTTGTTAGGAAATCTAACAAATGTAAATTATGCATATTTGATTTGCCCTATAAGGGGCACTTTCTTGTTTTCCATCGAAAAACACTGACCAAAGGTCTTTGTCAAATTCAAACCCAAAGCATTAGCTACTTTGGTTGGCATCACTTTGTCAGAGGCACTTAAATCAATGACACAATTACTTAATTTATAACTATTGACCAATAAGGAGATGTAAAATGGATCTATTTTTCTAAGAATGGAGGAGGGAGTTGAAACAAGGTTAATTTGTGTAGGCCTTGGTTTAAGAACAAATAGTATATTTTGGAAAGAATCTTAGCCGGAGTGAGTTGCTTTATCTTTAAAAAACTTAGCAAGTCTATGAAATTCATTGGGGTTGGTCTGGAGATAATCAACCTATGAAATTCGGATTTTTGTCTTCTTTGCATGATCTATGATGTCAAAGGCTCGATAAGGATCCACCAAAGAAGATGAGGTATTTTCATTTTGGGGCTTAGGATTTGGGACACTAGTTTTAAGTAAAAATTAATATGCAAGAGGATTTGGAGTAATTTTTTATCCCCCATTGCGTCTTTTGGTTGGATTGGCAAAGGAGTCCCTCTCTTGGTGATTGTGACCATCGAGTGTGGGTGATCTTTTGTCTTAAATCCATCACCTTGTTGATGATCAAGCCAATTTTTGAGCAGCTAAAAACAACATAAGCTTCATCATGTGTTTCCTCTTCTTGCTCAACTCCTTCTTCATATTGAAAAAAACTAATATTAGAGTCTGATTCCTCCTCTTGGAAGAGATTGACACCATGCTTTGAAATATATTCCAATTGTGGAAGATCTTCTTTTTCAGATTCATAATATCCCACTATTGCATTTGTAGGTGGTGCTTCAAGCACAAGTCTTCCTTGTGGTGCAGGAAGTCTATTTTGGTTCCTTATAGCATTTTTGGGATAATTTGAAGCATTTGGATAAGTTCTCCTTGGAACATCCTTGTAAGAAGGGATAAATGAACCTTGAGAAATATGCTTCTTGAGAGCTAGTAACTCATTAGCTAGCTTTTGCACCATAAGATCCATGGTACTTGTATAAGGAGAGGTCGAAAGAAGTCTATCCTCTAGAACTATTTGGATCCTTCCTTATTTTTACAGTGAGGATTAAATCATCATCTTCAATAGCCATCATTTGAGTAGCTTCAAGAGTGGTTGGAACTGCTCTCCATAGGAGAAAACTCACCTTGGACAACTATGTATTGATGAAGAAACACTTCAAATTTTGAGCTATAGGTTGAGCAATAGCTATAATTTTGGTTTTCAATTTGTTGAACTTAGCCATGAACTCACACATGGGTTTGTGTGGTTCCTTATTCATTTGTGTGAGTTGAAACAACAAAGTGTGAGCATCTTCAGCAGGATTAAACCTTTCTTCTAATTGGTTCAAAGAGTCACCCAGTTTGTAGTAATTCTTGCTGAAAGATGATATAACCAATCAACTGCCACTCCTTGGAGTGTTCCAATAAACAAACTTATTGATACATATTCATGTTATACTTTGAGAACCCCACAAGTAATATAGAATGCAACAATATTCTCATATGGGTGTTGTTTTCCATCTCCATAGAACTTGGGAATGTTCTTTCTTGAACCACGAGGAAGTTCATGTGTAGGTGCTGTCTTGTTCATGGAGGAAAAATATCAAAGTTATGTTTTTTGTAAATATTCAAATGTAGGATAAAGATGTCCTTGAGACATTTGACCATGTGTATAGCTTCTTTCTGCCAGAGTGCAAACTTGACAACAAATGCAAACAGACACTTCCCTCTGAGGCGGAACGCTCCCCTACCGATTTATCTTTTATTACATCCCACAACTTCGACAGATCACTTAGTCCCGATCATCTTTGGTGCAAGAGTGCTCGAGTAGTAAGCTATTACACACTCTTTCAAGGATCGCTACTTCTAGGTGAACCTCCTGGCTATCTTTGCACTCCTACCTCCTTCATCACTCAACAATCATTTAGGGGCCTTAGCTAGTGATCTGGGTTGTTTCCCTCTCGACAATGAAGCTTATCCCCCACCATCTCACTGGCTGACCCTTATTTATCTCTAGTATTTAGAGTTTGTCTCCATTTGGTACCGCTCATGCAACCCACACTGAAATAGTTCTTTACGCCTAGAAGATCTAGTCAACTATTGCACCTCAATAGCGGAGGCTAAAAAAATATTGGGTCAATATTTTTTAATCAACTAAGTGCTTACAAAATGATGATATTAGCCACAATATAGTGAGATTAAATCTCTCCTCTCAGAAATGGGAGGTTCCCTTCTTATTGATAACTAAAACAACTAGTAATTTAACTAATCTTATGTACACTACAATTATCCATGGTGTTTTCATTCATCCTATTCTCTTCTTTCAGAATAGATGTTTCCTCTTACAAAAATCACAATGATATCCCTGTGAAAATTACATGTAATTAACCACAAAGTACTAGTTTGAGAAATAATAACTAGTATCCAATTCGATTAGATGAAAGAATAACCAAAATGATACTAGTGACTATCGGTAGCAAGAAAACCCACAAAATCACAGTGTCTTATGTTGGTTTCTATGTTGATTTAGAAAGAAAAAGAATGGTATATGTTGTAGCCCAAAGTCTCTAATATATGCCACTGAAATATCAATAAACATAGATAACAACTCACAACCCAACGTCTTTGAATTATCTCCAAATACACACATAAACACAATTACCAAATATAACATCACATCTCAAATATTATAAAATCAAGTTTGGATCATCTCCTAGGAAATACTCAATTCCAAACTATGATTTGATCATGTACAAGGAAATGTAAAGAGAAAGACATAAGAACAATATCAAAACACAACAAACTTGATCCAAGGAAAAGATTGGATGCCAACTTGTTTCTTGTATTGATTGATTCTTGATTTACACCTCAAAAACAAAGTTTCAAAATTCACTTCAATTTTGCAGCACTTCGCTTCATAAGCTAAAGGATTCTCTTTACAAAAGAGCTCCCTCTTATTTATAGAGGAGAGCCAAGAGCTAAAATAGGAAAGTTACAATAGAGTGTCAACAATCTTCTTCTCTTCATAAGAAGGATCAAGAATGTCGTCTTCATCAGTTATATCCTCAGGGATATCAACAAGATCCAAGTATCTGATTTGATCTAAGGTAAGCTGACTATAGTCAAGCCTCCTCATATCCTCATCAGTTCTACACTCATCCCATATGTCTTCAATTTTGTGCGCATAGGAGTAGCTTCTCTTAATTTTTTCCTTCATCCCCTTGTAATCAAAGTCATTCCTCCTTTTTTATATTTTCATTGTCACACATTGCATCTTTGTCTCCTTGGCCTTTTCTCTAGGAGATGTAGTGATGGAGTATCTACCAATGGTAAGAGGGAATTTGAATCCAGCCTTGCGTGACTTAGCTTTCTTTCTATGCACAAGCATGATATTTCTATATAATTTCATGTGCACAATCTTGTTACTAGGATATCTAGGGAGCATATGTGGATATCCATTAAAACATTCAAATTTGATATGTAAAGGTGGGAAACTGTAAGAACATGCAACTAGACTTCTTGATGAGCTCCCATGCCTCATTTGATACTCTTTTCTTCTCGATATCCTTATCAAACATAAATAAGTATAGATAGAAAAAGGAATCATTGACTCTCTTGAAATGTCGAAGGCTTTTCTTTAGAGTCAATTGAGGATAGTACTCATACACAAGAATTATCTGCTTGTCACCCTCTAAAGACAACCCTATAAATTGTCTCATTGAGACAACAACATAGACTAGATAAGAAGTCATATATAACTTCAAAGAAGTCAAAACCTTTGAAAGATGCTCACAGATGGCATCACTGATTCTCTTTCCCTAGAAAATTTTCTAATTTCCTTTCCTTAAGACATGAATTTAATGATACATCCACTCTTGAAAAGTATGAGAAGTTGGCAATTCTTTAATTCTATTGAGAATAGTTATCAAGTCATTCAACTCTTTGATGAAATCAATTTTTTGGATATTCTTGGGCCACCTTGCAATGGTAGGACTAGCATTCTTCAGCCATCTTGTATTGATGTTCTTCTTACACTTTTGAGAGTTTTGAGCATAGTAGAGAGTCTTCCATAGTGAGGTCATCATATTCATCAATACTTGGACACAATAAAATCTTGTCAAATAACTCTTCATCCAATCTTATGAGAACCTTCCCATCTATATCTCTGAAACTTGTAGTCTCTTTGTGGAAATTTGTTGTTCCTACTAGAAAATTTTTTGGGTAGTGTGCTGACACTAAAAATGCGGCTACTAAGTGAATACTTCTCTCAATAATACACCTCATGTTCGCATCAACTGGTTGCTTATTTTATCTCTTCAGGAACTTAGACATGTCCACATGCCCAATGGTAGTGTCCCTGATTTGATCAACATTGGACTCCATAGATGTGTTTGGAATTACCCTTTGATACTGGTATTTCATGTTTTTCTTCTTTGGTGAAGGATCTGACATTGGTGAAGAGGGTGCAAACATGAAATTCAGAATTTCCCTAGTGCTAGAGAAATTTTAAAGTTATTGTGGAGTGTCAGAGAAATTATACACTCTTACATAAGAGTTACTCAAAAAGACACAACTCGGGAATTTTTTCCCAAAATATACTTTGGGGTAGAATAAAGCTTTGGTGTAGGTTAGGGAATTTTTCCGAACCTACATAAGGGGTATATGTTGCAAGTATGGATGTGTTTGGTGGTGTTGTCATTAATTTTGTCATTGATGTCAACGTAGTTTAGGTTGACTACAAATGGTACTTGTATAGTTGAGATACTGTAGAATTTATTAGAGTAAATGGAGCTATATTTATGAAGTTGTAGTTGTGTTTTTTCCAAGTGCTTTTGGTAAAATTTGAGAAATAATAAAGACAGTGTTGAATGTGTGTTCTGAGTGTGATCCGGTATTGTTCTCTTCATTTATTTTGTGTTAATCCTATGCCTGTGTAGATCTATAGTTGTGTTCATAAGCTTTAATGGATAATATATCTCAAGTTTTAGCTTCTAGTTCGATGGAGAGTGAAAGATATGTTCACCGATGTGTGAACTGGTTTGACAAAATTGTCTGTTTATGGACTGGGAGAAATGTTTTGGCTCTGTAGTCTTCTAGATTTTGGTTTCAAATATTGCAGATCTAGGAGATGATTAATTTTGATAGCTTCTATGTTCTAAAAAATATGCTTTTGATTTGGAGCTCCAGAAGACCTTCTCTAGAGCTCCTATGTGTTGTTAGTTGGTCTGGTTGGACTGTTGAAGAGTATTATGTGAATGAATGTTGTTGTAGTTGTTGTGGATGTACCTGAAGGTTTCCTAAAGATGTTAAAATTTTTGGTGAAGCATGTTAAGTAATCCACATGTGATGTTCTTGTTGGAGATGCATGTACTTCAAAGATCATTGGTGTTTTCATTAGGTTTGGCCGACCTAGTGTCTACACGTTAAATTAAGTTTTTGCATCGATTTAAGGAAGCATGTGATCAATCTAAGATGTTGTTTGGGTCCTAACTTAAATGTGTAATTGTTCCTCTCTCATTATTATCGACTAAAAGAATGTTGAGTAGCCGACCTAATTTGAATTTGTAATTTGAAGAATGTATAGCCGACCTTGGAGAATTTTTCTAGGGTTGAATTTGGTATAAAAGTAAATCAAGATGTTGCAAATTGAATATGAATGAAGCAAGAAAGTGTAGTGTGCGAATGATTGTGAAAAGAAGAGTGTGCAAGAGTGAATTGAGGCAACAATACTTTAATGTGTTATATTCCTGAAACCAATGAGCTAACGGTGTCTACAATCTTCTGATCAAGTTGTGAATGTGTGGAACCTTTGTGGTGGATCTTCATTTATCTTTTATTTTTTTGTAGGTAGAGAGCCTCCTTCTGGAGAGTAAGTCCTTTGTTGGCAGTGAGCCTTTATACCCGGTATTGAATTATTACTATATTTTGAGATAATCCTCACCGTGGTTTTTCCCTCTTTGGGTTTTCCACATAAATCTGGTGTCTTTGGTGTTTACTTTCTATTATTTTCTTTTCATGTTTACACTTAATAACATACTCAATTAAAGTGGAATTGTTTAAGGTTAGAAGTAAAGTGATTTGATACAACTGATTCACCCCCCCTCTCAATTGTCTTGTGCACTTCAACAATTGGTATCAAAGCTCTGGTTCCTCGGATAAAAGTTTAACTGCTTGAGGTAGATCAGATGGTGAACAAGTTGCAGATGCCTATTTTTGATGGAGCTGATTACAGTGACTGGAAAGAACAGATAAGATGTTATTTGGTTTCTCTTGGTTTCAAGACCTGGAAAGCTATGAAGACAAATTATTTTGCACCATCTGCTGGTCCTTCCTCTACTGATGAGATTGAAGCTTATGAAGAGAATGAAAAGTCAAGGTATGCTATCTTTAGCACTCTATCTAAAACTGAAAGGATAAAAGTTATTTCTTTACGTACTGATTATAAAGTATGGGAAAAATTGAAAGACATTTATGAAGGAAATGATAGAGTAAAGTTGTCAAGGAAACTAACTGCTAAGCAAAAATTTGAGAACTTGAGAATGGTAGAGGGTGAAGATATTGCAAGCTATTATTAGAGAGTTGAACTTATAGAAAATGAGGTCAAGTATCAAGGTGGTACCATGTCAGATGAAGCTATAATTGAGAAGATCTTGATGACCCTACCAGAGAATTATAGTGACAAAGTCTTTGCTATTGAAGAATCATATGATCCAAGGAAATTTACTAAGGAGCACCTATTTGGTGTCTTGACTACATTTAAGATAATAAAATTTACACGAGACATCGAGAAAATGAAACAACCTTCAAAGCTATGAAGATAAGAAATGAATCAGATGATGATGTTTAAGAAGAGTTGGAAGAAAACTTCACAAAGAAATTAAAGAAAGGTATGTTTCCCTTTAAGTGTTTCAGTTGTGGAAATATTGGTCATTATGCATCAATATGTCCTAATAGAGCTACACACAAGAAGGACAAGGATAATAATAATCACATAGACAAAAAGTATAGGAAGTTCAAGAAATTGTATTATGTCAAAGAAGATGCAGGAATTTCTAATGATGAATCTGACCTTGAGGAGGATAAAAATGAATGTTTATTTCTAGCCCTAGAAAGTAAAGTTGTATCTGCTAACCATGGAAGATGTGTAAGGGAATCTGGTCTGGAGATCAAGAAGGATGAGACAAAAGGAACTTTGGTGACTGCTTTTCATGCTAGACAGGATGAATATTTTTGGGTAATTGATAGTGGGTGTTCAAATCATATGATCAAAGACAAGAGTAAGTTCACTAAGCTTGAGAAATATGATGGAGGAATAGTTATGTTTGGAGATGAATCTGATTCTAAGATTGTTGGTAAAGGTATAATTAGTTTTGATGGGAAACATAGTACTGATGATGTCTATTATGTAAAGGGTTTAAGGCATAGTATCTTAAGTGTTCGACAAATGTGTAGCAAAGGGTTAAATCTCGTGTTTCAAGATAACACCTATAAAATCAGAAAAGGATCTAGAACTTTGGTAGCAGCTGGAAGAAGAACTCATGGAAACAACTATCAACTTAAGAGTGGTGATGGTTAGTGTTTTGTTTCACAGATTAATGAAAGTTGGCTATGGAACTAGAGGATGGTACATGTGAATTTTGATAATCTGACCAGGATCAGTTCTAGGGAAGTTGTAAGAGATCTACCTAGAATCACAAAGCCTTCAAATTTAATTTGCAGAAGTTGTCAATTGGGAAAAACAAGAAGCAATTTTAAAGGAAAGGAACAATCATCTACCGAAATGCTAGAATTAATTCATACAAACCTTTGTGGTCCTACAAGAACATAAAGCCTTAATGGTGATAGTTATTTCATGCTCCTGATTGACGACTACTCTAGGATGACATGGGTTACTTTTCTTAGAGAGAAAACTCAGGCTCTTGATAGATTCAAGGTATTCAAGGCAAGAGTAGAAAATGAGGCGAACCTAAAAATCAAATGTTTAAGGTATGATAGAAGTGGAGAATTTACTTCTGGTGAGTTTAATAAATTCTATGAATACCATGGCATAAAGAGACATTATTCTGCTCCTAGAACCCCTCAACAAAATGGAGTTGTGGAAAGAAAGAACCAAACTATTCAAGAGGCTGCCAAAACTATGATGAAAGAAGAAAATTTTCCTGATGTGTATTGGAGAGAAGCAATTCAGACTACTTTTTACATTCTTAACAGAGTTTAGATCAAAGGTAACGACACTAAGACTCCTTATGAGTTATGGACTGGTAAGAATCCTATGTTAAATACTTTAAAGTGTTTGGAAGCAGATGTTACATTAAAAGAGATGACAAAATCTTGGAAATTTTGATGCTAGATGTGATGAAGGAATCTTTCTTGGATACTAAAATAACAAGGCATATAGATGCTTTTAAAAAAGATTGAAGAAAATAGTTGAAAGTGCTAATGTAAAAGTTGATGAAGCTATGTATAGACTAGTAGAAATAAATGAAGTTGAATCTAATGATCCTATCTATGGGAAAGTGCAAGAAGAAGAAAAGGAAGAGAAAGAACAAAGTGATGAAGAGGAGATTCCAGAACCTGCACCTAAGAGTCCTAAATATGTACAAAAATATAAATCAGAGGAACAAATAATTGGAGACATGAGTGAAGGTGTAAAGACAAGAAGCAAAGTGCTTGAGGTAAATTTGTGTTCACTTTCTAAGATAAAACTTAAGACTGTGAGTGAAGCATGTAATGATGAAAGCTGGGTTAGAGCAATGAAAGAGGAATTGCTGCAAATATAGAAGAATGAGACATAGGAACTAGTTCGTAGACCTGCAAACAAGAATGTAATTGGTTCAAAGTGGGTATTCAGGAATAAGTTGAATGAAGATGATGAAGTGGTAATGAATAAAGCAAGACTTGTATGTAAAGGATACTCACAGGTTGAAGGAACAGATTTTGAAGAAAATTTTACACCTGTAGCAAGAATGGAGGCCATTTGGATGTTCTTGGAATTTTCATCTAATAAAGACTTCAAAGTGTATCAAATGGATGTCAAGTCTACATTTCTAAATGGAGAATCAGAAGAAGTATATATGAAGCAACCGGAATGTTTTCAGCTATCAGAAAAATTAGACATGGTTTGCAAATTAAAGAAGGCACTATATGGACTTAAACAGGCTCCCAATGCTTGGTATACAAGGTTGGATAGATACTTGACACAACAAGGATTCAACAAAGGGTCCACAAACAAAAATATTTACTTCAAAGTTGAGAAAAACAAAATATTGATAGTTGTGGTATATGTTGATGACATTATCTTTGGTAGAAATGAAGGGACATGTAAGAAATTTGCAAAAGAGATACAATTTTTTTTTGAAATGTCTATGATTGGTGAGTTAAATTTCTTCCTTGGACTTCAAGTAAATCAAACTAAAAAAGGGATATTCATTTCACAATCTAAGTATGTTAAGGAATTATTGATTTTTTTTTGGAATGGATGAATCCAAACCAGTCTGTACCCCTATGGTAACCAAATGTAAGCTGAGTAAGGATGATGAATCTACTAAAGTTGATCAGGGCATGTACAAATCCGTGATTGGTGGACTATTGTATCTTACTACTTCTAGACCAAACATCATGCATGCAATATGTTTAGTTACAAGATTTCAAGAAAAACCTAAGGAAGCACATGTTATAGCTGTAAAGAGGATATTTAGATATCTTAAGGGAACTCCAGATTTTGGGCTATGGTATTCGAAGGATAATAATTTCACATTAAATGCTTACACTAATGCAAATTGGGTTGGTTGTGTAGATGACCGTAAGAGTACAAGTGGTGGTGCATTCTTCCTTGGAGGAAGATTAGTATCATGGTTGAGTAAGAAACAAGATTCAATTTATTTATCCACTAATAAGCATAATATATTGCAGCAACATCTTGCTATACACAGGTATTGTGGATGAAGCAAACCTTGAAGGACATAGGTGTGGTGAGTAATGAACCTATCTCTATATTTTGTGACAATACAAGTGCTATAAACATTTCAAAGAATCTAATGATTCATTCTAGGACAAATCACATATCTATCAAGTATCACTTCTTGAGGGAGAAGGTGTTGGAAAATGAAGTTAGACTTGAATATGTACCTACCAAAGAACAAATTTCTGACATATTCACTAAGGCCCTTCCGAAGGATACTTTTGAGTATCTTAGGAGGAAATTATGGGTTACTGCCCCTCCTTCCTTGAACTAAATGCACATGAAGGTGCATCAGTTTAGTGGATTCAAAAGATTCTTTTGATCTAGACTGATGATCGAAGTCTACTCCTTAGGGGGAGTAGATAAGTGCATTGTTGTCGTATGTGAAGTGGGTGCACTTCTAAGGGGGAGTGAACATAGCTTTATATGGAAAGATTTTTTATTTCATTTTCCATTCATGTAAAAGGGAGAGAGAAAGTCATGTGAAAATATTATGCTTGTGTAGGTTGTCATTTCTGAAGGTAGTGTATGTTGTCTTTCATGGTTTTTCACATCATGTATTTCCATCAATGGCAACGGGGGATATTGTTGCAAGTATGGATGTGTTTGCTGGCATTGTCATTAATGTTGTCATTGATGTCAACATAGTTCAAGTTGATTGTACATGGTACTTGTATAGTTGAGATACTCTAGAAGTTCTTAGAGTATATGGAGCTATATTTATGAAGTTGTAGTTGTGTTTATTCCAAGTGCTTTTGAGAAAATTTGAGAAATAATGAAGGCAGTGTTGAATGTGTGTTTTGTGTGTGCTCCAATATTGTGATCTTCATTTATTTTATGTTGATCCTATGCCTGTGCAAATCTATAGTTGTGTTCATAAGATTTAATGGATAACATATCTTGAGTTTTAGCTTCTAGTTCGATGGAGAGTGAAAGATATGTTCACCGGTGTGTGAAGTGGTTTGATAGAATTGCCTGTTTGTGGATTGAGAGAAATGTTTTGGCTTTGTAGTCTTTTGGATTTTGGTTTCAAATATTGTAGATCTAGGAGGTGATTCATTTTGATAGTTTCTATGTTCTGAAAAACATGCTTTTGATTTGGTACTCTAGAAGACCTGCTCCAGAGCTCCTGTGTGTTGTCAGTTGGCCTGGTTGGACTGTTGAAGAGTATTATGTGAATAAAGGTTGTTGTAGTTGCAACAGATGTACCTGAAGGTTTCCTAGAGATGGTAAAATTTTTGGTGAAGTGTGTTAAGTAATCCACATGTGATCATCTTGTTGGAGATGCACATACTTCAAAGATCATTGGTGTTTTCATTAGGTTTTTCTGACTTGGTGTCTACACGTTATATTAAGTTTTTGCATCGATTTAAGGAAGTGTGTGATCAATCCAAGATGTTGTTTAGGTCCTAAATTAAATTTTTAATTGGTTCTCTCTCATTCTTATCCACTATAGGAATGTTGAGTAGTCAACCTAATTTGAATTTGTAATTTGAAGAATGTATAGCCGACCTTGGAGAATTTTTCTAGGGTTGAAGTTGGTATAAAAGAAAATCAAGATTTTGTGAATTGAACATGAATGAAGCAAGCAAGTGTAGTGTGTGAACGAGTGTGAAAGAGAGAATTGAGGTAGTAGTACTTTAATGTGTTAGATTCCTAAAAGCAGTGAGCTAATGGTGTCTACAATCTTCTGATCAAGTTGTGAAAGTGTGGAACCTTTGTGGTGGATCTTCATTTAGCTTTTATTTTTCTATAGGCAGTGAACCTCCTTCTCGATAGTGAGTCCTTTGTTGGCAGTGAGCCTTTGTATCTGGGTCGTGAGCCCTCTAGCAGTGAGCCTTTATATCTGGTATTGCATTATTACTATATTGTGAGCTAATCCTCACCGTGGTTTTTCCCTCATTGGGTTTTCCACGTAAATCTAGTGTCTCTAGTGTTTACTCTTTATCATTTTCTTTTCATGTTTACACTTAATAACAGACTAAGTTAAAGTGGAATTTTTTAAGGTTAGAAGTAAAGTGATTTGATACAACTGATTCACCCCCTCCCTCTTAGTTGTCTTGTCCACTTCAATAGTATATGCCAATTTTGGTGTAGTGGCAAATAATTTTTTCACCCTTGCACAAGGAACAATAACTTGACGTAGGTTGGGGTTTAAAGCTCGACCTACATCTTGCGTATAAAAAATCCATGTACATCAAGGAAAATTCATTGATGTGCATGAGTCTTATTGGTCATGGGTGATAGTGTATTTCAGGTTTTAAAAATCGAACTAAACTTAGAGTAGCTTGTTTCATGTAGGTTAGGATTTATTTTTTGAACTAAATGAGTGAAGATGGGTGTGGATGTAGTTCAAGTTTTAAAAACTGAACTACATATGTGAATGCAAGGGTGCATGGTAAGATGTATTTTGGGTTTTAAAACCCAAAGTCCATAAGGGGTGCAATAGTATGGTTTGATTCAAGTAGTGTCTTTTGAGTTTTATTTCCTGAAATGCATCTTAGGTGGTGAATGATTTTTTATGTAGATCGAGATAAAAATCTCAAATGGCATGCAAATAAGGTAAAGCAGGGTTTGAACATGGTGAAACTATAAAAAATTAGGGAATGCGAGAAAGGTTCAAGGAATTTCAATCAGGATAAAAATATCGAATGAAATTATCCTGGTGTGTAGGGTGAAACCATATAAGATATACATGACACAAAATAATGAAACTAAAACCTAAATCAAGACCAATGTCAAGAAAAATGCAAAGACAAATGCATAATGATCCTAAACCAAAACCTAAACAATGATAGATGAAAACCAAACACAAAACAAATTCCATGGAAATCCTAAAACGTTCTTACAAAAAGAGTAAAGGAAAAAGACAACAAAAATAGGTATTCATACCTTGAAACCCTAGGTGTTGACAATCTACATAAAAAATTGTAAAAGTCCAATCACGAACACACAAAAAGAGAAAATGGGAGGCAAACATGAGGATAACAATGAATAGGGGAATAATGGTGCAAATGAGGACTAAAACAAAATAATAACCATTAAACCATATTAAAATCATTGCATTAATGACCAATTGAGTGCCTGTAGGAGTGTAGTTGTAGGAAAATTTCCTGTGACTACATCCTCAAATGCAACCAACCTAAACATGTAGCCTCGCTAAATTTTAGCAACACTCCATGTTCACAAAAATGACTAACTCCTAAAATTATTTTTTTTTGCAATTTTCTTAAAGAGAAAAAAATCTTAATTGCTTGAAATGACTTTTTGAGGAATCAAACTATGCACGAGGGCAACTAATATTTTCATTGATTTGCATGTTTAGAGGGCATGGGCTATAAAATAGACAAGTTTTGTAGGGGTTATCCCATGAATTGAGCGTGTTGAATTCAAGGATAACAAAATAAAAATTATAGTTGAAGATCAACATAAGACAACCTTTACCTACCCATGAAATACCTACTATTGGAATGTCATACCCTTTAGCCAAAAAATTGCTAGAGATATCCATTAGAGGGTGATAACTAAAATTTTCCATGATATGATGCACAAACTAATGGAGGACTATGTTTGTGACCTAATGGAAAAAAATATCACAAGGGATAGTCACCTTGTAGTACTTGACAAAATGTTTACAAGATTAGAAGAATATAAGGTTCAAATGAACCCAAAGAAATGTTTCTTTGGAGTAACTTTTCGGTAGATCCTTATTTGTTTCACACAAGGGCATAGAGGCGATAGGCCAAAACCAAGGTAAAGAATAAATTGGATTTAACTCAGTCTAAGTGTCAATTAGGGGATTGTAAGCTCATGAAAGGTATCATAGAAATCTTCACAAGGGCTAAGAGTCATGACATGAGTGGTTATGAATGCAACCTATGAAAATAAACTTACAACAAATAAAAATAATTCTAGCGACAAGAACTGTCACTTCCTGGCAACAAAAGCTATCAATTTTGTTCAGGTGACATGAACTATGTAGAAATCATGACAGTAAATTCTGAAACATCAACTTAATCAACAAATATCAAAATGAAAGCTAAATAAATTAATTTTGTAGCATGCAAATAAAATACAAATCATTAATACAAAAAATTTATTAATACATATCAAACACAAAAATGCAACAATACAAAACGTAACTGATTGAAATCAAAACACACAAATGCATACTCTGTAGAAAATAAAATATTTATAGTCCATATGTGGTTAAAGAGTGTGTTCCCTTCCTCCCAATCAACCAATGGAGATTAAGATTACATGACTTCCAAAAGAGACTTCAAAGCGTTTCTTTTGGTAATTATATCGAATGTATTTTCCTATTTTTCTTAGTCTTGTTGATATTACATATGAGTGCTTATATAGTTTCAATGCATGAATAAAAACATGTTTTATTGTTTACAATTCAACCGTTGAGGTAAATCAGCCAATTAAAGATAGATTTTGATTTCCCCGCAACCAATCTTTCCTTAATAGACTAAACCAATTTATTAACAATATATGAGTCACATTGTTACTAAATTGATTTTCTAATAATATAATAACCATGCCTTTCTGTCAAAAGAATATAAAAAAAATAACCACGATAGTTTATGCAAAGGATCCCAATGATTATATCATCTCTAATAATATGGAGAGGAAATCTAGTGCTATGTAGTTGGTAGTTGTAATTTATTTGCCTCAACTTGTGGCACATGGCTGGAGAAATTAACAAGTGAACCTGAAGTCAACTTCATAGAAGGAGAAACTGTAATAGTAAATACAAGTCATATTCATGTGAAGAATTTGATAGGAAGTTCCTGTGAATAATGCAATAGGAAGATTTTATGAAGATGACAAAAATTTGCATGTTGCAAAATATATTTTCCAAGGCTTAAAATGACAACACTTATTAGTAAAGATAATCAATAATTTTTTTCCATATTTTTATCCTGAAAACAAATTAAATATCACTCATATATATTTAATCATATGCAACGTAGAATGGTAAAATGTTATGATAAGATATAGAAATGGAATATGGGAATGGGATTGAAGGCATATGAAAAAGGCTAAAATGAGGCTTAAAATGGGACATAAATGGACCTCATCAAGAGGTTGATCTTGCAAAGGTGAAATCCATCATAGATATGCTGCCATCTTCCAATCTAACACAACTCAAAAGTCTACAAGGTAAACTGCAATCAATCTACAGGTTTATATCACAACTGGCAGACAAGTGCCACCCATTTCAATATCTCCTTTGCAAGGATGTTCCATTCAAATGAACCAATTCTTGTCAAGACGATTTCCAATAGATCAAAGAATACCTACTATCACCACCAGTAGTGATGTCTCACATTGATAGGAAACCACTCATCTTGTATGTATCAGCTACATCATCTACCCTAGGAGCTCTTTTGGCACAAAATGATAAAAATAGAAAAGAAAGAGTAATATATTATATCAATCATACCCTTGTGGGATACGAGCTCAACTATACTCCCATCGAGCAAGCATATCTTTTTGTTGTCTTTGCAACATAGAAACTAAAATATTACATGTTAAATCTATAGACTAAGTTGATTGCCAAGATAGATCCTCTCAATTATTTACTCAGTAAGTCAACATTGATAGGAAAATTAGAAAAATGGGCAATGCTCCTTAGAAAATTGGACATAGAGTACGTGAAAAAAAAAACAATCAAGGGACAAGTCATTGTTGATAATTTAGTAGATGCTCCTATGTAAGCATTCCAACCTCTCATAATAGAGTTCCATAATGAAGAAATCTTCAAACTAGATACATCTACAACATGGAAGATGCACTTTGACGGATCTTACACACATAATGGTTTAGGAGTTGGTGTCTTTTTTGTCACACCACAAGGGGAAACGATCCCTAATACAAAATGGCCTTCCCATGCACAAACAACATTTTTGAATACAAATCCTTGCTAACAAGTCTAAGGGAAGCTATTAGATGGAAGATCAAACTTGCCTACATATCTATGGAGATTCACAACTAGTGATTCAACAAGTCAATGATGTGTATGAGAAAAAAGACAAAAAATTGGTAACATACAAGAAAATGGTGGAAAATATTAAGGAGTAATTTGATATCATCATGTTTACATAGATTCCAAGGGTTTAGAATAAGGCAATTGATGCAATGGCTACCATTGGATCTCTTGGACATTTCAAATAATGTGCATCAATGTGAGTTCTTGGTGGAACAACTTTTGATCCCTACATTTGACATCCCTGAATCCGAGCTCGTGTGTGAGATTGTTGGTCCTGAATCCCCCTAGTATAAAGACATATATGAGTACCTTCATGATCAAATCCTCCCACCTAACTTGTTGAATAACCAAAGAAAGACTTTTACTTGATGAGATGCTAAATATATTATCATTGCCAATACCCTATGTAACCATAATTTAAATAGTACCCTTCTTAGATGTCTCAACATGGAAGAATTAAAAATGGATTTACAAGAGGTACATGAAGGTATATGATGAGCTCACTCTAGTGGTCCTACCCTAGCAAAGAAGCTTATGCGCACATGATACTACTGCTCGACAATGGAACATGACTCCTACCACTTTGTGAATAAATGTAGATAATTTCAGATCCATGATGATATAATACACACACTAGAATAGGGACTTCATCCGGTTACATCACCCTGGCCTTTCTCTTAATGGGGACTTGAACTTGTCAGAAAGATCCACTCTACCTTCATGAATAGCCATAAATTCATAATCACTACAAAAGAATACTTTACTAAATGGATTGAAGCCATTCCAATGACATACACCATCGATAAACAAGTATGGTGTACCCTTGTCTATAGTCACAAACAATGGGCCTCCCTTCAAAAACCAAGATGTCCAAGAGTTGTGTGAAAAGTACCACATCCAACATAAAATTTCCACTCCATATTATCCATAGGGTAATGATCAAGTGGAGGTGTCAAATAAGACTACAATAAGAATCTTGGAATTTTTTTGTCAATGACATTGGCCAAGACTGGCACAGGCAGCTAAATCCAATCTTATGGGCATACCATATGAGCATTCGTACTCCTATCGATGCTACACCTTATTCCATTGTCTTCGGGTCTAAAGATATCCTTTAGATTGAGGTTGATATCCCATCCTTGAGAGTTTCCATGAAAAATTTCATCGATAATGAAGATTATCAGATCTCCAGGTTACATGAACTAGAATTGTTGGACAAAAAAGGAAAAATTGTATTGGTTTACTTGAAGGAATATCAAAATAATCTTAGATGAAGTTAAAATAAGAGATTCAAGGTTTGAAACTTCAAAATTGGTGATCTAGTCTTGAAAGAGAACCCTAAGAACCAATAGGAACAAGAAAAACTAGGTAAGTTCAAGCCTAACTAGTTGGGTCCTTATATCATCACCACATCATATAAACTCTATGCTTATCAAATGGACACTCTTGAGGGTGAACCATTACCTGATATTATCAACAACATACACCTTTAGAGGTACTATACATGATCTCTAGAGTCCCATTAAAAGAAAAGAAAAAAGAAGAAGAAATAACTCATCCTATAGTGAAAACCATTCCAATGGTGCTTTGGATAAGTACCATGGTGAAAACCTAGAAAATAGGTGCCATATGTAGTTGATTACTACTCTACCATATATCATTAGTCTATCAGATTTCATCAATAGATAACTCAAGCACATGCTCTTTTATAATAAAATCTTTCTCACCCTTTGCATGGCTTGAGATTGATTTAACATTTAGTTTCAACCGCTTATCATATCCACCCTTTCATAATAACTATTATTATTTTAGAGTGGGGGAAATACTTGACCTAGGGTTTCAAAATTATCTTACACATGTTCTATGAGGACATTATCACAAAATACAAAAACATCAAAATATTCAACAAAATACAAGACATTCAGATATCCCTTGAAAACTTCAAAATAGTCATAAAATATCAAAAATCAGAAATAATTTCAATCCATGGTATTGAACTGCATTGCCTTTGCATGTGTTCATAGGAAAGGTGAATCATTGACGATCCCATGAGGAATAGGTCAATCCATTAGGGTGTTCCACAATAAATAATCAAACCTTAACCAAAATAAACTATCACTTATCAAGGTCAGTCGAACTACGTTGTCTCTTTCTGTGTCACATAGGCAAGGCCATCATTTATGAGACCCCAAGGAATAGGTCAATACCCTTAGGTTCCATAATAAATATTTCATCATAATCCATAATTCCATAATAAAACAATCCTTTTTTGACAATCAAAATCAAGGCAACAAACAGGGTACCCTACACAGAATCGGGCTTAACAAATCATGAAACAATAGACGAAACTCACAAAATAGATGACCATTTTCTCTTTAATCTTTGTTTATTGTCTATCTTGGTAACAATATTCTGGCAATTAATGTCCTTGTGTGTGATTGGGATTCCATGTATAATAATCAAAGTATCCTATGCAAGTCAAAGGTTAGCTAATTCTTTCTTACAACAAGATTAACATGTTCTATATGGTTATTTCCTCACATATTCCAACAAGGTTCTATTATCGTTGATCTGAATTGGGGCACTCCTTTTATAGCATATCTTAATCTTTGAAAAATGGATACTAATGTTACCAAGGTTTGTATCAAATTGGTTTACACTATCTTCTTGTCTATATATTATACTATTTAGGAAAAGAAAAATAAAATTTGCCTTCACAATTCATGCCTAGGTGTGCATACATTTTCTTGTCCCATAATAAAATTATCTATGATGGTAAAAACATGCAATATTGAAAGATCAAATACTACCAATCAATACATCAATATTGGCTTGGATGAACGATCCATCTAATTATTCTTCACTCCTTGCTAATTTTTTCTTCTTACTAACATTTGCTCTATCAGTCCCATGTTCATCTTAGTGGCATGTTATGACACACAAAAACAAATGTATGAGTTGCATCATCGTGCATCCATCATCATGTTAGAACATCATATATCTCATGTGCATGTAGGTCATACATACTGCATAAGAAAATACAAGATAGATAACATAGCATCACATTTTAGAATCATCATCTACATAAGAATCATATCAAACATGGCATAATATATATTGAATATATAATGTCATCATGCATATAGATCATATAAGCATCATAAATCACATCATACATCATAGACATAAAATATCCATATGTCATGTCATACATATAAGCATAAATTAATATCATTTGCATCCATCCATACATCATGAGCACAAAAATAACATCATAAATATGTAAGCATCCATCACATAGAAACATGCATATAACACATAAAATATCATGTAATCACCTCCAAAAATGATGTATCACATTTATATATCCAAAAAATGTGTCATAGTACAAAATCGTGATACTATAAAAAATGTGGAGCTCATAGGCTCGATAAAAATCAAGATAGCCTAAGTTTCCTGTATCCTCATGCTCTAGTAACAACATGTCCTACCTCTATTCAGATCCATATGGTCTTGTAGCATCCCTCTGGGGTGGTATAGGAGGTGCTTGATCATATGGAGACCTCCTTGGTCCCAAAACTCCCCCATTTCTATGTGACAAACTTGAGTGGAATGTGCTCTGGCTACAAATTTGCGTGAAGCTTGGTGCCCTCTCAACTACTGGTACTAGACCCTCATATAAATCCCTATAATATTATGCCTCTCTACTAGCCCAATATAGCATATGGGCTAGGTCTGCACTAGATCCACTAGTAGAAGAAATAAAATCAAGTGACCACTGGTTGGCCCTCTATGCTTGAATCACAGCCATATCATGTTGAACAGTCAGCTGAATAACCTATCCTTGAATCTATAATAATGCAGCCTAAAGTTGTGTTTTTATTGCTGACATCTATGGATCTTGAATCCTCTCCTCTACATCCTCCTCCATCACATCTCAGATGGCCTCCCTGATGGACACATCCTCTAACCCCTCATGAATGGCTACCTCTCAGACAACCTTCTTTGAATCCACCTCTACCCCTATCTCCTCCATTTATACTTTGACACCTATGTCAACATCCACCCCCATCTACTATTCCCTATGGTCCTCCTCTTGGTGAGGAACCTCCTCTGCTCTGACCTCCTCCAATATAACCTCATCTTCCTCTTCCTCCTTGATGGTTGATAATCTTCTAGGAATCATGGGCGACACTTCACCTCTGCCTCTCCCGTGTCTCCACCCTGACCACCATCCTTGCCTCCACCACTCCCTCCATCATCATTGTCACCCCATCCTCCACCTTGGTCACCATCATCCCCTCTCCTTTGACCTCTCCCATGTAGTCTCCCCTCCGGAGATCTCCCCAACCTCTCAACAAGAGCTAGCGCATCTAGATCTATAAGTGGTGTGGGCCTATTTTGTGCCCACCATGCATTGTTCTCAGATGTCCTAACATCTATCACCACTACAAGGGTTCCCCACCGTACCGTATCAAGCTGCTCAAACTCTTGGATCACCACTTGGTGGAAAATCATAGGACCTCATTAAGATACCTTGTGAGTTGATCTCTCAAACTCCACTACTCCCATGGGTACACCCTATCTCTCTCCAAAATTCCTAGGTACCCACTCTAATAGTTGACATGCTCAATAATATGTTAACTTTGAACTATGCTTCTAATCAAATACTAAGTATACTTGCAATATGGTAGATGCTTGGTGTCATCCTCTCACGGTGCACACTAATGATTACGCCTCCATATGAAATAATCTAGTAAATCAATAGCATGACAACAATATACAACATCCCCAACATGGGTTTGTGTAACGACTCCACCATATAAGTACACATATGACAACCCTTCTGTAAAATATTTGTCTATCAATGGTCTGAACATGACTCTATGATCCCATGCCCAAACCATAAGCAGAGTGGTACCACACCTGATCAACTAAGCATCTTTATAGGTGACATTGTCCACTGGAAATACAACATAGCGAGCATGCAAGGACCCCAGGCATATATTGTGGTATGCTCCATCATACCTACTCACATCTCACCCCATCCGATAGGGAATCCATGACCTCGATGATCTATAATCATTGCACCTTCAATGACATTGCAAATGACAACAATGAGTTGCTCATATCTATCCGCCAATGTCCCAACATATCTCATAATCCTCAAAACCTAGGAGGGATACGTCACATGTATCAAAAAATCTCTAAATGACACCTAGACCATGGTTAAGATCATATACAATGTGCTCACCATGGATCAAAAGCTGAAGAATACACCATATATCCTCTAGTGTAACAATTGTCTCTCTAGTAGGTAAGTGAATGGATCTCATTTCAAAGTGTCATCTATCTGCCAAAGTAATTAGTAGTCCTTAGTAAGCCAAAATTACAAGCATGAATGTAACATGATATAGGCCCAAGGCATGTAAGACATCCCTCTTTGTATCATCCAGATGATATCACAATCTAAAAGAGGAGGGCCAGCTCTCATGTGTATAAATAGGAGAACCTACAGTCACAAAAAACATATTACGTCAATCAGGATGCCTATATAACCTTATTGGACCTTTTACACATTGAAATTTTTATCAAAAACTAGGTAAATTTTATTAACAGTTAGATACACCACACCAGTCGTCAGATGCGACTTACCAATGTGGCACACATTCAAATGCATATAGTTTTGAAAAATGCAGTGAACTATCAAGCAGATGTGTCACATGAAAATAGTTGTGAGTTTCTATCCTACACATGTGGTGCAACATAACAATTGTGATGCACAAAAAAATTGCGAGCAACCTAACAGATGCGGATCTGGAGAACATTTGTGGTACACCGTAAAAATGTGGTGCACCCATTGACAAATGCAATGCAAAAATTGCACCACATCTGTTTGGTCATTTTTGAGTCCTAAAATCTAGAAAAAATGAAAAATATTTCAAAGCAAGGTTCATGTACCATATTGCCCAATCCCTTAGGCCGCCAGAAGGTCTGAATTCGATATCTGTGATGGAACCAATTGGAATTGGCACCATAGCTCTGCTTCTCCTCAGCATAATCTCACACCAGAGCTCTAAAACTTCTAAAAATAAAATGCTCAAATGAGGATTTAGACCCACCTAGGGCCTATTTATATACATTTTTGACCTAAGAGGGCCCCCTTTATAATCATTTACTTAACCACACTCACACTTCTAAGATTAAATAATTGTTAAATTATTTAATTCTCCTATTTTATCTCAACATTATCCATCAATATCTTTTGGGGTGGATGACGATGGGTGGGAGAGGGAGTGGGATTTTGAGTTTAAATTCTCAGGATGATTGAGGAGACAATAGTGGAGGGGACAACCTAGATGAAGATGATGACATTTTCGAGTGGCTCATATGGCATTGCTAGTCTTTCTCCTGTGTTGGTTTTTCTTTGTGCTACTATTGGGGGTGATGCATACTATGTGAGTCCTTTCTCTCATGTGCCCAATGTTGGTCCTTCTCATGGCCTCCCTTGTTGCTCTTCTATGTTGGGTGGGCGTTGTTCTTTTTGGAGTGGATTTTTGTGTCTTTGTGTGTGGTGTTGGTGGGGGTGCCTGGAGCTCTTGCTGATGGATTGTTTGAGGAGTTAATTGGGGGCTTTTTCTCAAACCCTAATTGGCATGTCAGGTCATAAGTGGTGTTTTATTGATGTTCCTTCTCTCCTCTTTCTCTGTTTGTAGGTTTTCCTGGTTCTTTATGGCCTTTTGAGGGATTTTTTGCCTCTAGGTGGGGGATTTGGTTATGTGGGGATGAGGTTGTTGGTTTGCCTCTGGTGGAGTTGATTGTGGATAGTTTATGGCATGTTTTAGACCTTGTCTGGCATGTAAGGTTGGAGGTTGTTCTTCATTTTCTTGATGGATTTATACACTCTCTACTTGGAGGCTTTCATTTCCTTGTCCTCCTTCTCTCGGATCCCTCTGCCTCTTCTTTGGTGTTGGTTTTGGTTGTGGTGCTTGGAGTTCTTGCTGAGGGGTTGTTTGAGGAGTTGAGTGGCCTTATCTCAGAGCTTGAATCACATGTTGGGTTGGAAGTGGTTTTTTATTGCTATGCCCTCTTTCCTCTTTCTCTCTCAGCTAGATTTTGGGGCTCTCTCTGGCTTATTTGGGGCTTCTTTACCTCTGTGAGGGTGCTTTTCATGCTTGGGGTTTTGGTTGTTGGTTTGCCTCTGGTGGAGTTAGTTTTGGATTTTTTTTACATGTTTCAGACCCTAACTAGAAATTAGGGTTGGAGGTTGGTTTACACTGTCTTCTCGGCTCTCTACTCCCTTTGTTTGGAGGCTTTCCTTTCCTTTCCATTTTTTTGAGGCTCGTTATCTCTTTGTTGGTTCTAATTGTGTTTTTGGGCAGGGAGTCTATTTCTCTTTGGACCGTGTTGTGTTGTAGAGTTGGTTTTGTTTCTACTCTCGGTGGGGTATTTCTCTTGGTGTAAGGTTTTTTATTTGGCCATCTACTTGTTTTTTTCTTGAGTTCTTTTCTCTTCCGCTTTTGGTTCTTCAAGTTCAAATTCAAG
The DNA here is from genome assembly GCA_007115665.2 of Sequoiadendron giganteum. Taxonomy (NCBI): domain Eukaryota; kingdom Viridiplantae; phylum Streptophyta; class Pinopsida; order Cupressales; family Cupressaceae; genus Sequoiadendron; species Sequoiadendron giganteum. The sequence goes on along the minus strand of CM021103.1, from coordinate 366,757,094 downwards.
GTTGGGGGTGTGTTGTTGTCCGAGGAAAGCTTTGTTTCTCCTTCTTTTCTCCAATTTACATATTTGTGAAAGGATGCTATGGTGGTCCTTACTATGGGTGAATCTACTTCCCTTTGTTTTTTAGCTACGGTCTTCTTTTAAGGTGGAGACTGCTCCTTTGGAGGTGGAGCCTTCTTCTATTGAGGTGGAGAGGTGTGTTGTGGATCGTGTGGGAAGCTATTTTTTCAATGGTTTTGGGTTCCATTTCATCCTCTCTTATAGAGGGGATCCCCTTCCTATTGAGGTGGAGGCTGGGTTGGTGCTATGGGTGGACTGGTGTTGTGTGCTTGCTAAGACTCTTCAGTGTTTTTCTCTGATTCTTAACTCTCCTATTGAGGTGCAGAGTTTAGTTTCGTTGGATGGTGCTGAAAAGTATTGTGTTATTGTTTGGCTGGTTCAAGCTGGTTACTTGGATGTCTCTGGTTGTCCGCTGATGGTTGGTGTTGTTAAGCATTATTCTGTAGTCTAGCTAATTCAGGCTGATGGTTTCCTAGCCATTTCAGGTTGTCCTTGGGTTCATACCCCGTGTATCTCATGGTTATATTGGGCTTAAGGTTCCTGTTTAAACCTTTCTTGGTGTAGATTTGAGTTTTAAAGCTAATATTTTGTAATATAATTTTGGTTGGCTACTGGTTGTCTTTATTTTAATCTTTAGCAGCTTGATCTCTTTGTGCAGGTTTCGAGTCCCCGTCAAAACCCGCTTGTTAATGGTTTTGGGTCTATTCAAAACCTGTTTTTCCCTCTTAATCAAAACATAATCCATCCATTATTAATAAATAAAATCATTTATTTTATTTATTAATTAATCCTCACTTGCACGCTACTCCAATAATTAATTAATTATCCTCTCATGCATAATTACCTCAAACTTAACTAACACTCTCTTCTAGTTGACTGGATAATCAATTCTAGTTCACTGATTAATCAAATTACTTCTACTCCCACTCACTTCAAGTCTTAAAATCAATCAATTTAGTTAGCTTATTGTCAATATTATTTGACTCTTCAATCAATTCTTCATGCAACCAATTAATTGGAATCTTGTAGCCAGTTGCAGTCAATTAACTAGGCAGTCAATTCCTCTCAACAATCCTCAACCATTGATCTTGATCTTGCACCTCTTAATCTCGATCGTTCATCCAAATCGAGCAATTCTATAAAATCATCCCTCACATCACGTTGATGGCTAACCAGACACTTTGGAGTTTTGCATCATTGCTATCTGTAATGACGTTATTTTTCCTGCAAGATCAACAAATGATTAGTAATACCTGCATGTTAATAAAAACATCAAACAATGAAATGGAAAGGAGAAAATGTAAAGAAATGTAAGAATTGGAAAGATCTCACCCATTCCTACACTCCATGGCTGACTTCCATTGCACCTCCTCAAGCTTGTTGTTGATGATGGATGCCCTCAGATTTGTGAGCAACCTCTAAATGTGCCTAGACCTAGCAAAGCTTTTGAAGGATTTATGAAATGACTCTATGTGCAAAATAGAATTTTACTTCTATTATGCAAATAGTAATAATAGCCTAAGATGATAGAATGTCAATAATAAAAATAGATTACGCAATGATTCATCGATCGATTGATCCCGAAAATGAGATCAAGATTGTCATTTTATAGAAAATGCAATCTTGAATGGACGGATGAGATGAGAGATTTGAGGAATGCCCTAGAATCAAAGGTCAAGATTGAATGAGGCAACTCTCAGTTAGGGTTAGGGTAAAATGCCCACATGTGTGAATAAGATTTAATTAAATAAATTAAATCAAGACTAAATGTGACAGTTGAGATGAAATTAGTAAAAATCGGAAGACAAGAGGATGAGATTTTAGAAAATCAGTAATTTTAGAAATTACTTGATTTGTAGAAGAATAATTCCATTTTGAATTAAATTAATTCAAAATATGGATTTTGTGAGATAAGAAGTAATTGATTTTTGAAATTAATTACTAAATGAAGAATGAATTAAGTATGTGAGATATTTTTAAATGATTTGTTTTATTTAAAAATATAGAAGTGTCACATACAATAATTAAATAATTACAAATAATTATTTAATTTAGAAGAAGTAGTTAATTAATTAAATAAATTATCAAATCTATTTAATTAAGAGGATTTAAGAATTAGTGACATATTATAATAAATATATTTTAAATATATTCATTTAATAATTAGGAGGACATTAATGATAAGGATTAATTAAATAAATAAGACTTTATTTAATTGCAAGATGACTTTGATAATTAGTGACATATTAGATAAATAAATAAGATTTATTTATATAATAATTATGAAGAATGAGAGATTATGAATTAATTAAATGATTATAAATTATTTAATTAATAGTTGAATGTGGGTTAGAAACATAATTAAAATGCTATAATCATGTTATGACGAAAGGTGGTAAAATAGTGCTTGCAGGTCTTGGTCATTTTTATGTGTCTACATTTGCCCCTCTTTGTCATAATGCAGATTGTCGCATTGTGGCAAAGAAAACAAGTCCAAAATATGCCCTGGTGAAGGTACGGAGTGCCTATGCCCCCTCGGGAAAATTTTTGAATTTCGCCTTGGGGTCAGAAAAATTTAGAAAATATCTCGACTAGTCAAATTAATGAACAGATAAGTAATGGCGCGAACAGATTAAAAAATGGAGGACGCTAAGCCAGCCAAAATGTCGGTCGAAGGTGGTCAAATGAGCCTCCAGTACAACCTATCAGGTCAAAACCCTAATTTTTAGCCTATAAATAGGTTGAAAAGGTCAATCCAAGTGTCATTTGCTCATTTGTTATATAGAGAATTCAAAAATCAGAGTTCTGAGAGGCGATGGTGATTCCAACGACTACACACCGTGGATAATGCGTGTGCATATTTAGACGACCCGAGGGCATAGAGGCACCGGTAAGTATCCTATCCAACTTGTCAAATTTTAAAATTAATACATTTATTAGGGTTTTAAGGGAGTCAATCAAATGCGTTGTGATGCAAATAATGTCGCGTAAGCCACAAGTGCCTTCACATTCGACGCATTAGTTTGCGTCGTGACGCAAGTGCGACGGGTAGGTTAGGCTTGTTTGTGCGATTGCGCATCCGCAAGGGGAAATGACGCATTCGTCAGGTTGCAACGCAATCGCTAACTTTGCGATGCATTTGTCATTTTGCGACGCAATTGAAAAGCCCAATGACACATTTGCAAAATCGCAATGCAATTATCAAGCCAAACAACGCATTCATTGTTAAATTGCACAATTGCTAGCCAGAATGACGCATTCATTGTTAGGTTGCACATTTGTGGGTCAGAACGACGCATTTGACATATTGCAACGCATTTGTCATGTGCAGAGCCACATTTGAATGATTATGACGCATTTGTGGTCAACATGATGCAATTGAAGTTGAATTTTGTTTTTGTGCCGAGATTAACCTTTATGTAACCTTGACTTGCCAATAATAGTAAACTTTCCATAATGTTGCTCAATATGTGCTAATCCTTGGCCTTTCTTGTGCAGAGTCGGCTTGTACTGATTTATACTAAAAAGTTTCGATCGGCTACATATGCCTTTAGAGATAGCCTGAGCGATAGACAGAGGCAGCGAATGATGGCCCTAGGTCTGTACCACGTTACCTATATGCGCATTATTCGGGCAAACAGAGGTTTACTGATAGCTCTTTGCGAGAGGTGGCATTCAGAGACCTATTCATTTCACTTGCCTACTGGAGAGGCAACAGTGACCTTGGAGGATGTCTACCGCATTCTCTACATTCTGATTAGCGGAGAGAGAGTCACATATGATCCACATCGAGGGCGATAGGCCCTATTCGAGATGTATGAGGGTGTTGACGGTGCCCAGTTGGGCATGGATGATTACGAGATCGGCTGGGACGTTGTAGCCGACCGGTTTCCTAGATTCAATGCCATTCTCATGACCTTGATCACCGGATTGCTGATCCCAGATCGTCGTGGTCACGGGTTTCCCATTGGATAGGGGGGATGTTCTGGTCCATATGCGAGGACAAAGGACCATTTTTTCTTGGGGGCCATGCTTGCTAGCCATGCTCTATCATTAGTTATATGAGACTGTCTATCATCAGGGGCACAATATCAGTTGTGACACTACCCTCCTGATGATCTGGGTATGGGAGCGTATTCCTATTTTTTGACCACCGGTGCAGATTCAACAGCTAGGTGATGGGATGCCTTATGTTTATTTATATGCAGATCAGTTAGCTAGAATCATGTGGGAGATACTGGGTACTAGCGTCATCGAATTGATACGATGATCAGTTTTGTTTGGAGGCCTTACAAAGATTATGCGTAGTGGTCAGATGAGGACAGCCACTTATCGTTTTGCAGATAGTTCAGGTATTTGATTGACCGCATGGTACAGACTCAGTAGATTATCGAGATGTACCTGCCCCAGTGGGTACTACGATAGTTTGGGGAGCAGTAGGTTGTGCCACTAGGCATGAAAGAGTATGCTTGGTCTTCTAGGGAGACCATGTGGGGGCCACCCATATCAGTTACAGTGGTCGAGTAGTAGGTTGATAGCTTGGTGGTAGTTCAGTGGGTATGGAGAGGGGGTCCAGCAGATCCAGGGATGTCTACTGAGTTTGACTCTTGGTGGCAGGTTCATAGGCCCATTCCTTTGACAGATCTGGATGGTCCACCGCTGATAGACCGGAGGTCAGTCATTCCACACATACTAAGGAGAGGTCAGGGTGGTAGAGATGCAGGGAGAGATGGCAAAGGTGCCGGCAGTAGAGATGGAGGCAAGGCGGGAGGAGACAGAGATGGGGGAGACGAAGGAAGTGGGGGAGATGGAGGAGGTGGAGGAGAAAATGGGGGTGGAGGAGATGGGAGGGGTACAAGGAGGAGGAGGGATGGTGAAGGGCAGAGGTAGTCTAGGAGAGTCAGGCAGAGAGTGGGTGGTGTACCATTGTCACCCATTTGGGAGGAGGGGGAGGAGAGAGAGGTGGAGGCAAGGGCCAAGGAGGTCAGAGGGGGTGAGGAGGAGCTGGAGGTGGGGGTCGAGGAGGAGGCTGAGGTGAGGGTAGTGGAGGATCCACTTGTTGGGGGAAACCCTCTTGACATAGATGTGGAGGAGGTCCGGGCCGAGGAGGAGAGAGATGAGGAGGAGGAGGAGGAGGATGAGGCAGATCAATGACTGTGGGAGTGCATGATTTTTAGGGATGATGAGGGTGACATATCACCCATTTTTCTTGTCGATGCCACCATTGATCAGCGGATCGCAGACTTATAGAGTAGACTAGATGTAGCCTTGTCTTAGAACAAGGCCTTAGCAGCAGAGTTAGAGGTCACCCAAGTGGAGAGAGATCAGGCTATTCTCCGATGGTAGGAGTTAGAGCGGTGGGTGAAAGAGTTTTCCAAGTTATGCTCAGGGCCGACAGGAGACATGGCCAGAGAGTTGGCCAGGATGGCCGAGAGTAGAGGGTGATATAGGGCTCTATACGAGTAGGCCATTCCACCAAATCGATGAGACCCAGGTTTGTCTCGATCCTACAGTAGGACAGACAATGGAAGCCGGACATATAGCAGTAGTAGATCTCACAATAGTATTCACACCAGTGCTAGGGGGTCCACTGCATCAAGGAAGTCATCAGGCCATAGATCTCATAGTTCTCACAGGAATTCATCAGGTCACAGTCACAGGTTAGGGCATGGGCCTAGATCAGTGTCTTTAGGGCAGCAGACAGGGCCAAGCCAGCCTTCGGTTACTGATCCCATAGGATCTTAGAGTGAGACACAGGAGATGACACCTATTCAGGTCACTTTTCACGTGGTTGGTCAGGCACAACCACCTCACAGTTCACCTCCATGGGATGAAGGGGGGCCATCCTCGGACTTGCTTCTAGACACTTGTATATTTGATATTTGAGCCTGCGAGCTCTATTTTTGGGATATCATATGATTTTATCCTGTGACATTACATGTTTTTGAGATTATATATATGCGATGCGGTTTTGATGTGGCCTATATGATATTATGTGTTATGGTATTCTATGCTTAATGAGATGCTTATGTGATGCTTTTATGATGCTATGAGATGTATGGATATTATGCTTATGTTTATGAATGCAATTATGGATGTGGTTTTGTATGCATTAATGTGATGATGATGTGATTCCTATATGCTGATGTAAATGTTTATTTATGAGGCTTATATGTTGATGCAAATAATGGTTTTATGAATGGATGCAAATGATAACATTTATGCAATGTGAATTATGGTATTTGATTTATGTAGATGTGAATATGAAATGTTCATGCCATTATGTATGCAACTTTGTTTTTGTATGTCATAGGATATCATCAGAAAACCATAGAAGAGAAGACGAAGATGGATGTTAGTGCGAAAATTAAAAATCCTTCAAAGCTTTTCCATAGTACTATTCTAGTTGTTGCTCTTTAATCATCATTGAGTGAAAATGTAATGATGGTCGACAAACACTATGATATGACATAGATCAATAGTGTGCAAGGTCAAACCATCACGTAGATCAACAATCGTAGACAAAGGATGATCATGAATCATGCAAGGACCACAATTGCCCCCAGTCACTTTATCATGACCAACTACCAGAAAAACCAAACTAATCATGAGATGTTGTTGCTTCTCTAAATCCTGACCATAGGACATCCTTGAGAAACTAGCCACATGATAGTAAATAAAATAGACAGTAAAATCATCGTACTATGTCGTTGCTTCTCTAAATCTTGAAGTTAGGACATCCTAGAGAAATTAATAGTAGAGTGATAAGTAGACAAGGATAATCATCATGATATGTCATGGTTCCTAGGACATAAGGAACTAATATCATGATAATCATCAAAATACAAAAAAAAAGTTTGCCAAGTGTTTGCCAAGTGTTTTAATGTCAGGGGTTGTCAAATGTCAAGCGATATCAAATTCAGGAAGGACACATCCTAAATGACGTTGATATCTAGGAGATCGATTCTCGGAATTAGGAGAATCCATCAAAATTCTAGATGGTGATGATGATGCTTAGGAAGGACACATCCAAAAGCATAAAGAAGTGACAAGAGTTGCTTTTCAAAAGGACACATCTAAAGAATAACCCAAATTTTTGTCGTGATAAATTGTCTTGATATGATTTTGACTACATGTCCTTGCTGACATGCCAAATTGACTAAAAGTGTTTAACGAAACGGATTTTTGATAGACTGATAATTCAAGATTGACATAAGATTTAATTGATTTAAAGATAGTTTGACGTGTGTGAATATGTATTGTTAAGAACCCTAATGGACTGACCTAGTGCGGCCTCTAGGGTCCATTGATTGATGACCTTGCCTATGTTGTGCACTCAGAGACCTCGTAGTTCGACATGACCAATGACATTGTCCGAAGGAAAAAAGCTTGCATCATGATTTTATTTTGCGACAAACCTAGAAGGACTGACCTAATGTCTCGGGGATTCAAAGATGAATCTTGCCTACGTAGCAAAAGCGCAAAGACAACGTAGTTCGGACATGGACAAAAGATTGATTGACGTGATCGATTGAATTGATCAAATTGACTTTGATTTTGGATTTTGACATTGATTTGGATTTTTTTGTATTTTCTCAAGATGCTTTCTGATTTTTAGGTCTTTTTTCAGGACTTTCAAATTTTTAGGATTTTCTCAGGACTTTTTCAGATTTTTAGGATTTTTCAGGACTTTTCAGATTTTTAGGATTTTTTCAGGACTTTTTAAGAATGCAGGATCATGTGCGGTACCCACTGCAGTTGTACGATAAAGGTCTTGCCCCAGATAGAGCGGGGATTATCCGAGTCCAATGGAATGGAGATAGGTAGACACAAGGCAAAGGCAAGGATATGCAAGGAATGATGTCAACCAAATGTTAACCATGGTCAGAATTGACAGGACTTAGGAGGGATGTCATGAATGTGTCAGGCCTTTGTGATTATGACAAATGGATAAGGGTCGATTTTGAGTGACAGTAGATGGAAAACCAATGATCAACTACGCATGGCGCCTATTTGCTAGGTTTTCACCGTGGTACTTATCCAAAGCGCCTATTTGCCAGGTTTACACTATTGGATGAATTCATTTCTTTTTACTATTTTGCCATTTTTTTTATTTTTATTTTTGGTGTCACCAAGACGCCTGTTTGCCAGGTTTTCATCAAGGCACGATTTTTTCTTTATTTTTCAATTTTTTTTGTATTTTGTAGGTTTTTAGCCCAACTCTCTGATGTTGTGTAGAACTTTCTCAGATGTAAACTGTTGATAGGTTCTGTTAGTTGTTCTCCATCAGGTGTGGCCAATTGATAAGCTCCAGAACCAAACGCGACAATAATGATATAAGGACCAAGCCAATTAGCCTCAAACTTACCAGGCTTTTCACGGTCCGCCTGATTTCTGGGGTTTTGCATGAGAACCAAGTCACTGATTTCAAACTTTCTCACCATGAATCTTTTGTTATAACTTCGACAGAGATGATTTTGATATTGTTAGAGTAATAGTTCATTTGCCTTTATAATTAAATCACTTCGGTTTAATTATTAATGCTAACTATTATTCTATTCACTTAAGCTTGTCATTTGTAGGTGCATTATAATTAATATGTTTATTAATTATTAAATGCACAAACCTAGCTTTCTTCGACTTTAGGGTTTCTCACCTTATATGTCGCTTTTGTAATTATTGTAATTTATCTTTTTGGGAAATAATAATTCTGCTCTCACTCCACTGAGATTTTCCAAACCCTTGCTTCTGTCTCTTTGGTCTCCATTTAGCATTAGGTATTTTGCATGCAGGTGTTCTTGGCGAGCTATGGATTTGCATTTATCAAATCCTACATGGTATCAGAGCCACCCTGTCGCTGCCTAGTTTGAAGGTGTTTGAGGCCACGATTCGAAGACGACAACCATAACTTCTCTAGGGTTTTTCTATCACTTTGAAAGAGGCGCTATTTTCTGGAGCCGTTTGAGCAAAAACGGACTCCACCATCACGTTCAGAAGGTCTGGGAGAGTCAAAATTCATATAAACTTCGACTATTTTGGCCACAGTGACCACAAGCAAAATTTTTTGGCCTACCAGGGCCGTACGGGCTCGAAAATAAAAAAAAAACTAAAAAAAAATTAAAAAAATCAATTTTTCTTTAAATTTTGGGTGCTGCCAGCCCGTGCGCCACCCTGCGGCCACCGAGCTGCCACCGGGGCCCGCCACCGCCGCCCAGCCGCTCGGCCGCCACTGCCACTCCGCTCGATCACCACCTCTATCGGTGTCGCCGCCCACTGGCCACCGTCGATGTCCAGTGACAGCCATACGGCCGTCAAATTATTTCCCCTGACTGGTTTTTTCCAGAGAGCTCATTTTTAGGGGGTACCTGTGGTTTTTTGGCCGTATCTTGGGCATACGGTGTCCGTTTTCGAAAAACGAAATATCGTCGGAAAGGTGTTTCCAAGCCTGGATGTAAATATGCTGGTCTTGTTTGCTGATTTGGCCATTTGAGCACTATTTTTTGGCATCAAAGTAGAGGCTTCGTTTTCCTCTCTCTCTGCATCTGGCGTTCAAGTTTTTTCCTCATTTTTTGTACTTTCAGTATTTGTTTATTTGATGTACGAGGGTTAGAATCATACATTGTGGGGGGGTAATTTTGCTTTCTATCATTTACTTTCAGAAAATGACCCTTCTACTTCTGTCTTTTTCTTCTCTCAATGTCGGACCCCTCTGTGGCCCGGTTGACACCACATAATTACCACACCTGGAAAACACACATAACCAGGCTACTCATGTCACGTGGCTTATGGTCATGTCTAAATGAACATCAACATGTCCTACAGTGTCCTTTTGAGATTCTTTAGCACAGGAATAAAATGGATGAAGCCATGGGCTTGATTGCACTGAACATTTCCGACAGTCTCCTCTTTCACTTGGATGGTTTGACCACTCCTAGGGCCATTTGGGGCAAGTTTTCAGATTTTTTTGGCACTGTCAATGAATTCCGGGCACTATAGCTTGATGCAGAGCTGACTACTTTGACACCTACTGGCTTTCCCACCATTGAGGACTTCTTGATGAAGTTCAAGTCTCTGCGCTCAGTTTTGTAGGGATGTGGGAAAACCAAGACAGATGACGAGTGTATCTTCTTGATACTCTCAAAGTTGCGAGGACAGTATCAGATCTTCTCTTCCACTTTCTACTCCACCATGGATGCTTTGGGTGCTAGACACACCATGCCTTCTTTTGAGACATTCTGTGATCGGTTGACACGGGAACAGGCAAAGATCCAATAGATGGATGCTTTTGGCTCTTCTAGCCAAGCATTGGTTGCTCAGTCTTCATAGGGGAAACCAAAACAGAAAGGAAAACCAAAGAAAGATTCTGCAGGTAATGAGTCTTCCTCCAAACCTGCACAGAAAACTGATTCAAAACCTCCAGCTAACCCTTCCAAGGGTAAATCTTCTTCGAAGTCTACTGAGTCTACCTCCAAGACTAAGAAGAAATCAGTTGAGACCTGTAGCTTTTATGGAAAGGAAGGACATCCCGTTTCTCGGTGTTGGAAACATTTGGAGGCTTTAGAGGAAGCCATGCAGGAGCATCACATTTCAACTCCTCAGTCCACATCCTCCCCTACAGGGAAAGGTCATGCTCTTACTGTACGAGCTATGACTTCTGGGCCCACTTGGATTCTTGATTCTGGTGCCTCTCACCACATGACTCACACTCAGCAGTTGGTCACCTCACTTACTCCTTGTGCTACTTCACAAATTGCTGTTGGGAACTCATATCATGTTTCTATTTTGGGTTCTGGTTCTATTGCATTAGCTGGGGGTTCTCTTTAGGATGTTCTCTTTGTCCCTGACATTTCGACAAACCTACTGTCTATCTATCAGATTTGTCACTCTGGCTCTGGTAAGATAGTTGAGTTCTCACCACATGATGTGGTTATTCGGGACTTACATGATTCTGATATGATTGTGGCTACTGGGAGTGTTGACACTACATCTCGACTATAGAGATTTGATGGATTTGAGTCTTCTGCTGGCACAGGTTCCTGTCTTATAGCACATGCAGATTCAGTGAGCAGACTTTGGCATGAGCGTTTGAGCCATGTCAATTACAGATATCTTCAGCAGATGAACACACAGGCACTTGTTCTTGGGCTTCCACACATTACTTGCACTGATGGGGTTTGTCAGGGTTGTGTTCTTGGAAAACAACATAGGGATCCTTTTCCTCAAGGACGAGCTACTCGTGCTTTGGCACCATTGGAGTTGATTCATAGTGACCTCATGTCATTTCCTACTCCTTCTTTTTCTGGTGCCAGATATGTGTTTACTTTCATTGATGACTTCTCCAGGCGCACATGGGTGTACTTTTTAAAGTACAAGTCTGATGTCTTTGACTCATTTCGAGTCTTTAAGACATTTGTGGAGAAGCAATCTGGTCTTTCTATTCGCTGGATACGCATAGATAATGGGGGGGAGTATGTGAACCAAACTTTCAGGGATTTTTGCTCTGAACATGATCTTCAGCATCAGTTTTCAGTGCCCTACACCCCTCAGCAGAATGGTGTGGCAGAGAGAAAGAACAGAACACTTAGGGAGATGGCTAATTGTATGATACAGTCCAGGTCCATGGATTCGTCCTTTTGGGCAGAGGCAGTCAATTGTGCCAACTATATTCAGAATCGGATGCCTCACAAGGAAGTTCGACATATGACTCCTGAGGAGGCTTGGTCTCATGTCAAGCCTGATATATCTTCATTCCGAGTTTTTGGTAGTGAAGCATGGGAATTTGTGCCTGACGCTCAGAGGAGAGCAATGGAGTGGAAGAGCCAACACCTTATTTTTGTTGGCTACTGCGAGGATGTTAAGGCATACAGGTTGTTTGACCCTGATTCCAGAGAGGTCCTGTTTTGACGGGATGTCCAGTTTGATGAGCGCCTTCCTGCAGTAGATACCCCGCTTCCATAGTCTACTTCACTTACCACTACTCCCTCCTCTCTGCCAACTTTGTTTCAGGATGATGAGGATGATGATCTTAGTGATCCCCATTTACCTCCACCACAAGATCCTCCATAGATGCCTAGATGGGCTCATGTTACAGTTGATGCTGCAGGATCTCTGGCTGGTGACCCTTCCACTTCCCGTTGCACCCGGTCTCATATTGCGGGTTCTAGTCTTCTGAGTCATGCTATTTGTGGTGATCCTTAAACATTTGGGGCAGCGACAGGACATACTGAGTGGGACAGTGCTATGGAGGAGGAGTATTCTTCTTTGATGAAGAATCATACTTGGGATCTTTGTTCTCTTCCTAAGGGAAGAAAGTTAGTGCGATGCAAGTGGTTGTATCGTACTAAGTTTGCTGCTGATGGTTCTATTGATAAGTACAAGGCACGTCTTGTTGTGAAGGGTTTTTCACAGGTTGAGGTATTGATTACACTGAGACATTTTCCCCTGTCGCCAAGATGAACTCTATTCGCCTTGTCTTATCCCTCGCGGCTTCTCAGGGATGGCCCATTTTTCAGATGGATGTGAAGAGTGCTTTCTTGCATGGTGATCTTAGTGAGGAGATTTACATGGAGCAGCCTCAGGGATTTGTGCAGGATTCCTCCTTGGTCTGCAGACTTTGGCGTTATTTTTATGGCCTCAAACAGGCCCCTCGGGCTTGGTATGAGAAGATGGACTCCTTTCTGATTTCTACAGGATTCACATGCTGTCATTCCGATCTTACAGTCTACATTCAGTGTCTTGAGGATGAGGTTTTGATACTTGTGCTATATGTCAATGATCTTCTCATCACAGGTAGCTCATCTTCTATGATTCAGGATGTTCAACGCGCATTGATGGAGCAATTTGAGATGACCGACCTGGGTCTATTACACTTCTTTCTGGGTCTGCAGATTGTTTAGTCACCTGCTGGGATCTTTGTTTACCAGCAGAAGTATGCTCTTGACATGCTTCAGCGCTTTGATATGCTTGCTTGCAAGCCTGCTCCCACACCTTTTCAGTCGGGTGTTACTTTTTCTACCTCTTGCACTTCGCCTTCAGTGGATCCTACATTGTATCGGCAGTTGGTTGGTAGTTTGTTGTACTTGACACACACTCGTCATGATCTCTCCTTTGCAGTTGGTCTAGTCTCTCGGTTCTCTCACGAGCCTCATGAGAGTCATTGGCAAGCTGCCAAGCGCATTTTGAGATACATTCAGGGCACACTTATGTATGGCATTCATTACACATCAGGGGCTCCTCACATTGTTGGCTACACTGACTCAGATTGGGCTGGTGATGTTGATGATCGGAAGTCTACTTCTGGCTTTGTTTTTTGCCTTGGCTCTGGTCCTATCACATGGTCGTGCAAGAAGCAGAATGCTCGTGCACTTTCATCTACAGAGGCTGAGTATAGAGCGGCAGTGCATGCTAGTCAGGAGATTTTGTGGCTTCGACAGTTGATGACTGAGTTTGGGTTTCCTCCTGATCGTCCCACTGTTCTGTGGTGCGATAATCAGAGTGCTATTCACATTTCCCGCAACCCGGTGGAGCATCAGCGCACTAAACACATTGAGCTTCATATGCATTTCATCCGTCAGCAGATTCAGGATGGTGTTCTCTCTTTGGAGTACATCCCCACTGACGCGCAGGTTGCTGACATCTTCACCAAACCTTTTGCATCTCCGCGCTATCTTCAGTTGCGTTCTATGCTTGGGGTGACGGAAGTTGTCCTTGGGGGGTCTTGTTGAGGCCTTCCTTCCTTCATGTTTTTTTCTGCATGTTGTTGTATCTCTTTTTGGGGTAGAGTTTTTCCCACTGGGTTTTCTCTATTTCCCCGTTTTACAGAGATTTCTTTGTAGTTGGGTACCTGATCAGGCCTTGTTGCCGGGACCCATTTTTCCTGCTTTCTTAGCTGTGCTAGGTTTGCTTCCTCCTGAGCTTCACTTAAGGGGGGGTGTTAGAGTAATAGTTCATTTGCCTTTATAATTAAATCACTTCGGTTTAATTATTAATGCTAACTATTATTCTATTCACTTAAGCTTGTCATTTGTAGGTGCATTATAATTAATATGTTTATTAATTATTAAATGCACAAACCTAGCTTTCTCCAGCTTTAGGGTTTCTCACCTTATATGCCGCTTTTATAATTATTGTAATTTATCTTTTTGGAAAATAATAATTCTACTCTCACTCCGCTGAGATTTTCCAAACCCTCGCTTCTGTCTCTTTGGTCTCCATTCAGCATTAGGTATTTTTCATGTAGGTGTTCTTGGCGAGCTGTGGATTTGCATTTATCAAATCCTACAGATATGCCTATAAACGATTTAAGGCATTTTGTCATCTTTCTTGTAACATTTCTAGCTCGTGGAGGCGAGTATGTTTGTACTCTTCATCATCAATCATTCATTTCAAAGAGACTCGGAGAGAAGGAATTTTGACCTCAATGGGTAATATGGCCTCAGATCCATAGACCAGGGAAAATGGAGTGGCTCCAGTGGGTGTACGAATGCTGGTACGATAGGACCATAAAGCAGGATTAAGTTGTAGGTGCCAATCTCAGCCAGCGTCGTTGACTATATTCTTTAGAATGCGAAGGATTTTTTTATTTGACGCCTTAGCTTGGCCATTACCTTGTGGGTAGTATGGGGTGGAAAAATGGTGTTGGATGTGGAATCGCTCACAGAGCTCACGAACGTCCTGATTTTTGAATGGACTGTCGTTATCTGTGATGATGGATTGTGGGACACCATACCGGAAAATGATCTAATTTAGAATGAACTTGGATAATTTTTTACCGGTGATGTAAGTGAGAGGGATGGATTTGATCCACTTAGTAAAATACTCAGTGGCGGTGATTATGAATTTATGGCCATTAGAAGAGGATGGATGGATCTTACCCACGAGGTCAAGTCCCCATTGTGTGAAAGGCCATGAAGAAGTGATTGGTCTCAATTCCTATGCAATAGCATGAATTAGGTCACTATGCACCTGGCATTTCCGACATGTTCTGATAAACTAAAGAGAATCTTTTTCCAATGTTGGCTAGTAGTATCCCAGTCTGGTGACTTTCCTAGCTAAGGTTGGACCACTCGAATGAGATCCGCATATACCCTCATGTACTTCTCATAAAGTCATTTGGGCTTCATCCATGTCGAGACAACGAAGAAGGGTGTTGTCAAAGCCACGGCGGTATAAGGTGTCACTGACGATGCTATGTCTAGCCACTTTTTAGATAAAGGATTTTCGTTGGTTGTTGGACAGGTTGGGTGGGAGGGTTTGGGATTTAAGATAGTCATATATGTCTTGATACCAAGGCGAACTGGGACCAACAATCTCGCACACCATTTCTGACTCTGGAATATCATATGCAGGCATCAGCAGTTGTTCCACTAAGAATTAAAATTGTGACACATTCTTAGGGATGTCTAGGAGAGATCCAATGGTAGCCATTGTATCAGCTGCTTTATTCTGTGTCCTTGGGATTTGTTCAAATGCAATCATTTTGAAATACATCAGGAAACTATCCACCATTCATTTGTAGGGAAGCAACTTCTCATCTTTTGTGTCATAGTCATCATTCACTTGATTGATGACCAATTGAGAATCCCCGAATACGAGCAATGTATGAATTTTCTATTTAATTGCTATCTTGAGACCTATGACCAATGCCTCGTATTCTGCAATATTATTTGTACAAGGGAAGGCAATCCGAAATGATTTAGGAATTGAATCCCCTTGTGGTGTGATAAATAATACGCCAGCTCCTGAGCCATGACCAGTGTGGGACCCATCAAAGTATAGTTTCCATGGTAGAGTTGGTTCTGCGTGAAAAATGGACTCATCCAAAAAATCAGTTATCAGCAGATGAGTGGCTTGGATTGGTGCATCTGCCAGTTGATCTGCTATTACTTGACCTTTTTATTGCTTTGCGCTCCACATATTGTATGTCATACTCGCTTAATATCATGACCCATTTTACCAAACGACCTATCAATGATGCTCGACTCAGAAGGTATTTTAATGGGTCAATCTTTGCTACTAAATGTGTTTGATGGATCGACATATAATGTCTTAATTTTTGTGCCGTGAAGACAACTACAAGGCATGCCCTTTCAATGGTTGTGTAGTTGAGCTCATATCCAATTAGTGTGTGGGTGATGTAGTAAATGGCTCTTTCTTTTTCTTCATGGTCATTTTGTGCCAATAATGCACCCAATGCATTTGTCGTTGCAGAGACATACATGATTAATGGTTTTCCCTCAATAGGCGGCATCAAAACTGGTGGTGTCAATAGATATTCTTTTATTTTTTCAAAGGCTATGTGGCATTTATCCGTCCAAACAAAAGGAATGCTTTTGCGTAATAGATACTGAAAAGGTTGACACTTGTCTGCCAACTGTGCTATGAATCGGTGAATAGACTGCAATTTTCCCTGAAGTGTTTGCAATTCACTGATTCCTTTTGGAGGAGGCATGTCTAGAATTGCTTTTACTTTTTCTAGGTCAACCTCAATGCCTCGTCGCGAGACTATGTATCCCAGAAAATTGCCTGAAGCGACTCCAAAGACACATTTCTTTGGGTTCAATCTAACCTTGTAATCCTCAAGCCGTCTAAAAATTTTGTCCAAGACTTTGAGATGTTACTTCCTTGTCAAATATTTTGCGAATAGGTCATCTACATAATCTTTGATTAGGATATGCATCATGTCATGTAAGATTGTTGTCATAGACCTTTGGTATGTGGCACCTGCATTCTTTAGGCCAAAAGGCATGACATTCCAATAGTATGTTGCCCAAGGACAAGTGAATGTCATTTTATGTTGATCCTCTATTGCAATTCTAAATTGGTTATAGCCTGAGAAACCATCCATGAGAGATAGCATCTCATACCCTATTGTGAAATCAACAATCATGTCTATATTTGGTAAGGGGAAGTCATCCTTTGGGCAAGCCTTATTCAAATCTTTGAAATTCGTGCAGATACAAATTTTTCCATTTGGCTTTGTAATAGGAACAATATTGGATATCCAATCAGCATAGTCTATTGACCTTATGAACTCAGCATCCAATAATTTCTTTAGTTCAACCTTGACGAGTAGTGCAATCTATGGATGCATTTTGCGCAACTTTTGTTTGACCGGCTTGATTCCTGGGATTAAAGGAAGATGATGCAGAACCAATTCGGGATCAAGGCCTGGCATGTCAGCATATGACCATGCGAAGTTAACTTTCCTGTCTGTGAAGAATTGTTTAAATTTAGGTTTTTCTTCATCTGACAATGATGCGGCCAAGAGAATCATTTTGGGATTCTCTGGTGTGGCTATGTTAACTTCTATTGTGTCCTTAATGAGCATAGCTGATCTTTCCTGTGTTATGGGGAGAAAGTCCAATCCTCCATCTTTAGGCACCTCGGAGAGGTTTTCACCTTCGGATGCATCCTTTGTTTTTACTATTTTATTGTTAGAAGGTGCCTTGCAGTTTTCACCTAAAGACATTTATTTTTCTTTTTTATTCTTTGTATTTTTGCGACTGGAGGATTGCACAGTCTCCCTGAAGTAAGCTGTACAATCTAGATCAATGAAGAACCCTATTTTGTGATCCCCATGGAATACCTTCTCTTAGCCCCATGAATTCTACAATTGCCTTGTCATTCTGAAATATGTCCATCACCAATGGATCTTGTTGGTCCCATTCAATCAGTTGTGGGTAAATAAGAGGGATTTCATCGTCAGTGTTGGTAAAGGATGGGGAAGATTCATAAAGTGTGCAAATTGATGCCTCAAGTGTAAAGGCGAAGTTATCAATTTCCACTTCCTTGTCTGATGCAATGGATGGTCCATACTCCGAGTCAGATGAATCAAATTCAAAATCATAATATGGGATAAAATTATCAACATCGTGACTAGTGGTTGGAATTTCAGAAGTATGGATAGTGGGTTCAGATAGGTTAGGCTCATGGGTGGGCTCAAGAATGGGGTGGGATGATTCATGTATTGCCAATGACACTTTGTGTTCTTCTGGATTCCAAGGAATCCTTACCCATTCCTTATTTTTGGAATGTCGGTCAATAGGGTCAATGTTATATTCCTGGCGGAATCGTTCTTCAAAGGAAAGTTGGCCAGGTTCTAAGAATAGTTCATCAATGTCATAGTCACTGACGGTTTTGTCAGATCCCATTCCCATTCATTTGAGTCGGTTTCGATAAGGGATTCTTCGCATGTCTCAACACTTTTTGTAACCGTCACAACCTTACTTGAAAGTTCAAGGGTACGTTGATCATCAGTTTTGACTTGGTCAAACCCTAGCCCTATGTACTTTGGTCTTGCGGTCATGATAATAGGTTCCCTTCTTCCGTTGCTATTCTTTCCAAGGCCACTCGTGCCATCGAAACCTAAGGCTTTGCATATATCATAGCCTTTTCCATATAGATGTACCAATAGTGGAGATAACTCTGTTGGGTCTTTGTAGATCCAGTTATCCATGTCAATAATGACTTCATTACCCATATCGCCCCACCGTGTAAAAACACTTTTCAGTGGAACCTTGAAAGCTATTTTGGGCTCAGCTACAAAACATGGTCTACCATAGACTTTAGGTGGCTTCCGTATTGTAGTGATATAGTAAGCCATATTCAATTTGAACTCTCCACAACCAAGGTCCTGGATCTGAAGGTCTTTATTTGGGATGGAGGCCGATGAAGATGGTATGGTAGAAGGTGATGGAATGGATGATTTCGTGAGTGTTGATGGGTCACTGTATTTGGATGAGGTGGAAGATGAGGCTTCCCGATTGATGGGTACCTGGTGCTCAATAGTAGCTCGCAGGTTGGTAAGGTATTGAAATGGATCGGGATCTCCGGGGATAGTGATCTCAGTTCCATCAAAACAGAATTTGAGGCATTGGTGGTATGTCGATGGAATAGCCTTTAGAGCATGAATCCAAGGGCGACCAAGTAATATATTATAGTGTATTTCATGATCCAGGACCTGACATGTTGTATCTATGATAACTGGTCCTACCCGGAGTGGAATTGTAATAACGCCTTTAGAAGCGCATTCTTCATCATCGTATGCCTTGATGACGATGCTTTTGCTAGCATCTACACATGCATCAGAGAAACCAAGAGCTTTGACCAATTTTAGAGAGTAGGTGTTCAATCTTGCTCTGCCATCTACTAGGACTCATCTAACCTTATGCTTGTGGACAAAAACCTCAATGTGAAGGGCATCGTTATGGGATGGTTTGGGTTAGGAGTAGTCACTGTCTGAAACGGTGATATGATGAGGCGAATTCAGATATCCGACCATAGTCTCAAAGTGGTTGACATCAATGTTGGTTGGGACAGATGACTCTTGCAGTACTTTATCTAGGATGGCCTTATGCGCAGGTGAAATATGGAGCAGTTCGAGAATGGATATTTGAGCAGGTGTTTTATTCAACTGCTCAATAATGTTGAACTCCGGTTTTGAATTGGGTTGTCTGGTGGACGGACCAGGTATGGTGATTTTCGGTTGACGTGCAGAAGGACCTGGGATGGTGACCTTGCCTTTACGTGTGGTTACATTGTATTCTGGGGCCTTTTTAATGGTAATGGTATTAACACATTCATCTTCATCAGCAGCGCGAAGATTGTTGATAATAGTACCATCAGGATAATTGTATGCATGATGGATAGTATTAAAGGTCGGACGGATGTGGTTGGCTTGATTGTTGGTATGCTTTGTGCCAGATGAGGAAGTTTTACCATGATCTTGCAATGGGTTTTTGTAAATGGTATGATCTGCATTAGATGTAAATGATTGACCACCCAATTCGATGGTGTGGTTCTCTATGAGGTCTTGCACCAAATTTCACAATTGATGACAAGAGGAAGTTTTGTGCTCTTTGGCCTGCTGGTAATCACAAAATGAACTGTCATCCCACCATGACGACTTGAATTGACCAGGGTCATATGGTTTTGGATCTTCCAGTGTTATGACACCATTTTGAAGAAGTTTCTTTAAGAAAATTTCAATTGGTTCACCCAAAGGGGTGTATGTGCATTTTTGGAATTGTCGGGGTTGACGCAGCTACCTTTGATTAGATTGGGCATGACTGCTTTGGATAGCATTGGTAGTTGGTGTTGGCATATTTATAGGTGCGTTTTGATTTTGTACTCCTTTGATTGTGAGTACATGACCTGTTGCATTGACGATTTTTGCATCAACTACACTATCGTTTGTGATGTGCTTGTTCTTAACCCAGTATTTGGTTTTGTCATTTGAGCTACTTGGGTTATTATTTGTGGTGGTGTTGATGGTTTTGCCACCATATTTTAATTCACCTTTGGTGATCAAGGCTTTCTCAAGTTGAACACCCTTTTCAACAAGGTCAACAAAGGTGGTACAACAATGGACTTGTAGGCCATACCTTAGTGGTCTTAGGAGAGTTTGTACAAACATGGTAACTTTCTCCTTTTCAGGTATTTCTACCGGACATCTGCATGCTAAGGTTCTCCATCTTTGAAAGAATCGAATGAAAGTCTCTCCCACATCCTCTTGGGTAAGTTTGCATAAGGAGGCAATGTCGATACCCGTGTCAATGTTATAGGCATAGTTTTCAACAAACTTGTTTGCCAATTCATCCCATGTTTTGATTCCCTTAGGCAAAAGCAAGAACCATTCTAGTGCATGACCTATGAAACTTCTAGAAAAGAGTCTCATGAGATAAGTTTGCTCATATGCAATGTCCATGCAACTAGTGGTGAATTCTCTTATGTGTTCAATGGGATTTGTTTTGCCTTTGTACTTGGGAAAATGGGGTACCACATATCCATGAGGAAAGGGTGGCATATACAAGGTTGTGTCAAATGGATATGGACACAAGTCATGTGACAAGTATGACTTTTTATTGGATTGTTACAAGGTCTCCAGTTGTGTTTGAAGAGCAGCGAGTTGAAGTGTGAGTGCTTCCACCATGGGATGGTTGGTAGCATCACCTATGTTGGTGATAAGGGCAGCTTGAGTCCCCAACTATTGTGATGAGATGTGTTGATTTCGAATGGGTTGCCGGTGAGCAAAATGAGTGCTTTGATTATGAAATTGTTGGAAATGAGTGTTTTGATGAGGGATGTGCTGCTGCCTATGGACTTGAGAAGCATAAGTGGGGATGTGATATCCTGCCATGTTGGACTGAATTTGAGGACCTTGCTGGTTTTTATTTTGTTGATATCCAAATGGAGTGAAGGATTGAGGGCCTTGTTGATTTTGAGCTTGTTGATGCCCAAATGGAGTGAAGGATTGAGGGCCTTGTTGATTGCCTTGCCCAAATAATACATTTTGGCTATGAGGAATGTTAGTGTTTTGGTTCACCAGGATGTTGGTATTAACTTGTGAGGAATTAGGTTTGGTGCCTTAAATGAAAACTCTTCGTTTATTTCTCCCAAAAGGGTTGGATGAGTTGGTTGCTATGGCACTTGAGGAACCCAATAACAGGTTTGCTGATGTACTCATGGAACTAGATGAAGTTCTAAAGAGGTTTGATGTGGTTGCACCCATTGTTTGTGAAGGGATGATGGATGTTTGTTAGGGGATGGATTGCGATGTGGTGCTGGGTTGGGAAGATGATCCCCCAATAGATGTTGTGTTGGTTACGGTGGCTGCATTGGTTGTGGTGGTAGCCTGACCCAGGGAGTTACTATTAATGGTGTTAATGGTGTTTTGTTGAGAGGCTCCCATGGAAGGTTTGTGTGATTGGTGACTAGGAGATATTGCTCTAATAGTGTTGAGGTCAAATCCTTGTGGTAACCTAGCCCCTTGGTCAAGGAGCATGGCTAAATATCTGGATGAGTCATTTAGGACCAATTCTTCCACAAAAGGCCACTTCTAGGTTTTGGGCAGCAGCTTGTATGTCTTCTTCAAAGATGTCCCCATTTTGATCCTGTCAGATAAATGGTTCAAAAATATGTGATGGAGATGATGGGATGTTCATCTCACTAAAAGGATTGATTGTGGAATTTCCCATGTCAAAACAAGGATTGTTCATGGTATTAGGAAATGAGTCCATGCCAGTTGTGAACTCAAGAAAGTTGGTGTCTTGTCTAAAAGAATCCATGAGTCTTTTCTTTTTCTGTAATCTAGTTTCAACCATACAAAGTTTTGCTCAACTTGGGATGATGGAGAGAATGATCTAAGTATGAGACTATTGTTTTGGTTTCTTTTTGGATTTTTATTGGATGCTATGAAATGCAAGTAAGACTAAAGGCTTGTGAATGCAAGTGATGTGATACTAAATGGAGATGCTAAATGATATGCAATAAATGATCCTAAGATGTACTTACTAGTGAGAGATCTAAAGAGGACAAACTTGGGCAAAGTTTTTGCAATGATTCAATTTTGGAACACCAATGGACCGTAAAAGGACTATAGATAGGACAAAGTGAAATTTCCACATTAGACTATTGAGTGGGAAATGATTCACAAAATATTTGACAAAGTGACAAAGGTAATTGGGTCCAATGATAACCTACTACTGAATGCAAAGTTTGGACAATGAATGGTAAGAGTCAACTCCTAAAATATGCAAAAGTGAGTGTCTAAGGAGATGGTGAAGCTATCAATGCAATCTAATGGACTAGAAAAGGAACCCTATTGTGATCCTAAAATGGTACCTAAAATGCAATGTTTGATGAAAAGTTGAGCAATTCAGAGTTTGGTTTGAACTGTAACAGTGAAGGAAGACTTGATTGAATTGAAGACAAGTTGTGAACTTTCAATTTTTGACAGTGAGGAATTATTTTTAGTTTTTAGCAAATGCGTCACAGCAAATGCGGTATGACAAAGCAAATGCGGCTCACATAATCAAATGCGGTTTAGAAAGTGTCGATTGTGACACAGTCTAGCGAATGCGGGTTGATGTCTCTCAAATGCGGCTCAAGTTACCGAATGCAGTTTAATGATGGAAAATGCGGCTCTGTATATTTCAATTGTGGCTCATCAGAGCGAATGCGGCTTAGGATGACTCAAATGCGACCCAATAGAGCGAATGCGGCTCGATATATGGCGATTGCGGTGCATCAGAGTGATTGCGTTGCAATGGACAATTTTTTAGAAAACCGAACACTGTTTTGCAGTTTTGACAAGTTTTTGGATCCAGATTTTTGCTATTCAATTTGTTGAAGTCTGTTTGAAAACAGTTGGAAAACACAAAAATTAAAATATTAAGTGTATGTTCAAGCAGACTCACTCTTAATATTCAAAAGGTCATTGTAATAATCACAACCCACAACTTAAAATCACGTCGACTCACACAGCCATGTCACCCCCTAGAGGGCACCCATGTTTTTGTCTTTTCCAGGTGCGTACTCAAGGTGACGGAAGTGGATATCGAATCCCCTGAGCAAACAGTCTGTGGTGATTATATGGTGAGTGTCTTGGGGGGAGATTCTTCCCTCCCCTTGCACTATGATAACAACGTCTGGATACTGACACAACTGACTTCTACACTATGGTTCTTAGTCAAGGTTTCCATTCGGCATGAAAAATGATAAACTCCCTCAGGAGACCTCCCAACCTTTAGAACAAAGGTTTTAGGGATGGTTATCTTGCACACTGTAGTTGAATATGGGTTTCCCCAAAATTCATTTTTGATTATAGTGGGTTGGAAAACCTGACTTTGGTTGTTCCCACTTAGGTCGTTCCCATAGGGTGAGTACTTTTTCCCACTACGACAGGCCTTCTAAAGGATTTAATAAAGCAATAAAGTGCATAAAGATAAAATGGGTGTCTAGTTTTTTGATCACCCAATAAAGGGAGAGCATATACCTATTACCCAACAAACACAACAAAAAGATGTTCAATTTTTTAAGCCCAAATGAAGATTACCTAAACTAAGTGAAGATATTGCTTCACAACATGCATGGGATTCATTTTTAACCAAACTTAAGATGTGGTGACTATCCTAGAGTTGGTAAATTCCAAATTAAATTGCCTATCCTAGGATTGATAAATTTCCAATTAGATGTCTATCATAGGGTTGGTTCTTTTTAATCCAAAAATAAAAATTAATCAATTATTGGCCGCGGATGCATCGGATCTAGATTATAATTTTTTAAAATAAAATTTACCAGTCATTTGCGGCACAGTATGGCAGATGCATCACATCAAATGCGTCGCGTCAAATGTGGCTCAACGGTTGCGGCTCGACAGCTACGGTTAGAGTTCTGCCTATCAAATGTGTTGCGGAATGTCAATTGCGGCTCTCCGAATGGTGAATGCAGTGCAGAAGATCAGTTGCATCGCACACGAAGGCGAATGTGGCACAATAGAGTGGTTGTGTCGCACAAGAAGGAAAATGCGGTGTTCTGTACCTGTTCCTGCAAAAAAATAAAATTTGAGGCCGTATGAAACCTACAAAAGTGTGTTAGAATATCGGGTTCACCAATGTAATGACGTTATTTTTCCTACAAGATCAACAAAGGATTAGTAATACCTGCATGTTAAAAAAAAAAATCAAACAATGAAATGCAAAGGAGAAAATGTAAAGAAATGTAAGAATTGGAAAGATCTCACCCATTCCTACGCTCCATGGCTGACTTCCATTGCACCTCCTCAAGCTTGTTGTTGATGATGGATGCCCTTAGATTTGTGAGCAACCTCTAAATGTGCCTAGACCTAGCAAAGCTTTTGAAGGATTTATGAAATGACTCTATGTGCAAAATAGAATTTTACTTCTATTATGCAAATAGTAATAATAGCCTAAGATGATAGAATGTCAATAATAAAAATAGATTGTGCAATGATTCATCAATCAATTGATCCCGAAAATGAGATCAAGATTGTCATTTTATAGAAATTGCAATCTTGAATGGACGAACGAGATGAGAGATTTGAGGAATGCCCTAGAATCAAAGGTCAAGATTCAATAAGGAAACTCTCAATTAGGGTTAGGGTAAAATTCCCACATGTGTGAATAAGATTTAATTAAATAAATTAAATCAAGACTAAATGTGATAGTTGAGATGAAATTAGTAAAAATCGGAAGACAAGAGGATGAGATTTTAGAAAATCAGTAATTTTAGAAATTACTTGATTTATAGAAGAATAATTCCATTTTGAATTAAATTAATTCAAAATATGGATTTTGTGAGATAAGAAGTAATTGATTTTTGAAATTAATTACTAAATGAAGAATCAGTTAAGTATGTGAGATATTTTTAAATGATTTGTTTTATTTAAAAATATAGAAGTGTCACATACAATAATTAAATAATTACAAATAATTATTTAATTTAGAAGAAGTAATTAATTAATTAAATAAATTATCAAATCTATTTAATTAAGAGAATTTAGGAATTAGTGACACATTATAATAAATATATTTTAAATATATTCATTTAATAATTAGGAGGACATTAATGATAAGGATTAATTAAATAAATAAGACTTTATTTAATTGCAAGATGACTTTGATAATTAGTGACATATTAGATAAATAAATAAGATTTATTTATTTAATAATCATGAAGAATGAGAGATTATGAATTAATTAAATGATTATAAATTATTTAATTAATAGTTGAATGTGGGTTAGAAACATAATTAAAATGCTATAATCATGTTATGACGAAATTGTCCTAGTCTATGAGTAACACCCTTTTTACTAATTTTCACCCTTTTTCCCCAATGATTATATAATACTTTATTATTTAATTATTATCAAATATCATATTTTACTATTAATTAACTGACTTTACGTTATTAAATTAATTCATTCTAATTCACCCTTTCTAATTAATTAAATAAATCCTGTATATTTAATTATGTCTTAATTATCATTAATCTTCCTAATTAATTAAATAAACCTTATTTATTTAATTACATCGCTAATTATACTTATTCTTCTATTATAATTAAATAATTATCATTAATTGTTTAATTAACACTCAACACCCTTCTTAAATTAAATAACTATTATTAATCATTTACTTAACCACACTCACACTTCTAAGATTAAATAATTGTTAAATTATTTAATTCTCCTATTTTATCTCAACATTATCCATCAATATCTTTTGGGGTGGATGACGATGGGTGGGAGAGGGAGTGGGATTTTGAGTTTAAATTCTCGGGATGATTGAGGAGACAATAGTGGAGGGGACAACCTAGATGAAGATGATGACATTTTCGAGTGGCTCGTATGGCGTTGCTAGTCTTTCTCCCGTGTTGGTTTTTCTCTGTGCTACTATTGGGGGTGATGCATACTATGTGTGAGTCCTTTCTCTCGTGCGCCCAATGTCGGTCCTTCTCGTGGCCTCCCTTGTTTCTCTTCTATGTTCGGTGGGCGTTGTTCTTTTTGGAGTGGATTTTTGTGTCTTTGTGTGTGGTGTTGGTGGGGGTGCTTGGAGCTCTTATTGATGGATTATTTGAGGAGTTAATTGGGGGCTTTTTCTCAGACCCTAACTAGCATGTCAGGTCATAAGTGGTGTTTAATTGATGTGCCTTCTCTCCTCTTTCTCTGTTTGTAGGTTTTTCCTGGTTCTTTATGGCCTTTTGAGGGATTTTTTGCCTCTAGGTGGGGGATTTGGTTGTGTGGGGATGAGGTTGTTGGTTTGCCTCCGGTGGAGTTGATTGTGGATAGTTTATGGCATGTTTTAGACTTTGTCTAGCATGTAAGGTTGGAGGTTGTTCTTCCTTTTCTTGATGGATTTCTACACTCTCTACTTGGAGGCTTTCATTTCCTTGTCCTCCTTCTTTCGGATCCCTCTGCCTCTTCTTTGGTGTTGGTTTTGGTTGTGGTGCTTCAAGTTCTTGCTGAGGGGTTGTTTGAGGAGTTGAGTGGCCTTATCTCAGAGCTTGAATCACATGTTGGGTTGGAAGTGGTTTTTTATTGCTATGCCCTCTTTCCTTTTTCTCTCTTAGCTAGATTTTGGGGCTCTCTCTGGCTTATTTGGGGCTTCTTTACCTCTGTGAGGGTGCTTTTCATGCTTAGGGTTTTGGTTGTTGGTTTTCCTTTGGTGGAGTTAGTTGTGTATTTTTTTTACATGTTTCAGACCCTAACTAGAAAGTAGGGTTGGAGGTTGGTTTACACTGTCTTGTCGGCTCTCTACTCCCTCTATTTGGAGGCTTTCCTTTCCTTTTCATTCTTTTGAGGCTCGCTATCTCTTTGTTGGTTCTGATTGTGTTTTTGGGTAGGGAGTCCATTGCTCTTTGGATCGTGTTGTGTTGTAGAGTTGGTTTTGCTTCTACTCTCGGTGGGGTGTTTCTCTTGGTGTAAGGTTTTTTATTTGGCCATCTACTTGTTTTTTTCTTGAGTTCTTTTCTCTTCCGCTTTTGGTTCTTCAAGTTCAAATTCAAGGTTGGGGGTGTGTTGTTGTCTAAGGAAAGCTCTGTTTCTCCTTCTTTGCTCCAGTTTACATATTTTCCAAAGGATGCTATGGTGGTCCTTACTATGGGTGAATTTGCTTCCCTTTGTTTTTTAGCTACGGTCTTCTTTTAAGGTGGAGACCGCTCCTTTGGAGGCGGATCCTTCTTATATTGAGGTGGAGAGGTGTGTTTTGGATTGTGTGGGAAGCTATTTTTTCAATGGTTTTGGGTTCCATTTCATCCTCTCTTATAGAGGGGATCCCCTTCCTATTGAGGTGGAGGCTGGGTTGGTGCTATGGGTGGACTGGTGTTGTGTGCTTGCTAAGACTCTTCAGTGTTTTTCTCTGATTCTTAACTCTCGTATTGAGGTGAGGAGTTTAGTTTCGTTGGATGGTGTTGACAAGTATTGTGTTATTGTTTGGCTAGTTCAGGCTAGTTGCTTGGACGTCTCTGGTTGTCTGCTGATGGTTGGTGTTGTTAAGCATTATTCTGTAGTCTAGCTAATTTAGGCTGATGGTTTCCTAGCCAATTCAGTTTGTCCTTGGGTTCATACCCCATGTATCTCATGGTTATATTGGGCTTAAGGTTCCTGTTTAAACCTTTCTTGGTGTAGATTTGAGTTTTAAAGCTAATATTTTGTAATATACTTTTGGTTGGCTGCTGGTTGTCTTTATTTTAATCTTTAGCAGCTTGATCTCTTTGTGCAGGTTTCGAGTCCCCGTCAAAACCCGCTTGTTAATGGTTTTGGGTCTATTCAAAACCTGTTTTTCCCTCTTAATCAAAACATAATCCATCCATTATTAATAAATAAAATCATTTATTTTATTTATTAATTAATCCTCACTTGCACGCTACTCCAATAATTAATTAATTATCCTCTCATGCATAATTACCTCAAACTTAACTAACACTCTCTTCTAGTTGACTGGATAATCAATTCTAGTTCACTGATTAATCAACTCACTTCTACTCCCACTCACTTCAAGTCTTAAAATCAATCAATTTAGCTAGCTTATTGTCAATATTATTTAAATCTTCAATCAATTCTTCATGCAACCAATTAATTGGAATCTTGTAGCCAGTTGCATTCAATTAATTAGGTAGTCAATTCCTCTCAACAATCCTCATCCATTGATCTTGATCTTGCATCTCTTAATCTCGATCGTTCATCCAAATTGAGCAATTCTCTAAAATCATCCCTCACATCACGTTGATGGCTAACCACAAACTTTGGAGTTTTGCATCATTGCTATCATTCACACACTTTTGATCTTGAAGAGAAGAATAGTATACTACAATCCGAGAGCAAAGAAAAGTAAAAGAGAAAAATGAAAGTAATTCATGTCAACATGGTGAAGGTAAATTTATTGACTATTTAAATCTGATTTCATTTGTGTTGCTTATTTTCTATTGGCTGATTTGAAATGCATTTAGGTATTGAATTGCAGAATTATGGTTAAGTGCTTTAATTATTTATCTCCATTAAGACTATTATTTAATTTTCCAAGTTACAATTAGCAAACCAAGGGCTCTTAATAAAAAATGTAAAGAGGTGTTCATCTGGAAATGTATTATCAACTAGAATAGGTTCATCATATTTTTGTAACTTGGATAAGAAATCTATAGAAAAATTCTAATGACCAAGCTTATAAAGTATAGTAATGCCAAATTCTTGTAATAAAAACTACCATCTAATTACTCTTCGACTGAAAATAGGTTTATCCATTAAAAAGAGAATTACATAATGATCAGTAAATAAACACTTTATATTCTATGATGTAATGATAAAATTTATTAATTGCATATACAACAGATAAAAATCCTTTTTCAATTATTTTGTAATTTACCTCACCACATGTGAAATTTTTACTTATGTAAGAAATAGAATAAAAGAGTGTACTATATCTTTGTCCCAACACTGCTCCCATCAAGATATCAAAAGTATTATTATGAATATGGAATGGTAACTCCCAATTAGGGCCACATAATATAGGTGTAGTACTAAAATTTTCTTTAATCTACTGAAAATCCTATTAACATTTTGTTGTCCACAAGAAAATATTATCTTTTCCTAAAAAAAAAAGAGGTGAGGCAATTTTATTGAAAATTTGAATAAACCATCTACAATATCATGCATGACCTAGGAAACTACAAACATATTTTTGACAAGTAGGTGTAGGCAAATCTGAAATAATCTTTACCTTTTTAGGATCAACTTTGATACCTTTAGAGGAAATATGATGACCTAATACTATACCCTTTGTCATGAGAATATGATATTTCTCATGACTGAAGGATGGGTTAGTATCTTTATATCTTTGAAGAACTTTTTCAAGATTTTTTTACTTAGCTTCCTCATTTGTATTTCCATAAACAGTGAAATCATCCATATATAACTCAACATAATCATGAATAAGATCAACAAAGATACTTAGGACTTCCCTTTGAAAAGTTGTAGGGGTATTACATAAATCGAAAGGTAAAACATTATATGCAAATATCCCCAAGGACAAGTACAATTAATTTTGTATTTGTCTTCCAATGCTATCTTGATCTAATTATATCTATTGAAACCATCCAAGAAAGAAAAGAACTTTTCCTTGTAAGAGTATCGGGGACTTGATTGAAATAAAAGGGAATAAAAAATGATCCTTTTCAGTTGCTTTATTAAGAGCTCTATAGTAAAAAAAAAATGCCATTTACCACTTTTCTTAGGAACTACTACCAATTGGGAAACCCATTGAATATTTGAAATTGGATAAATGAAACCCACATTAAATAATTTATGTAATTCTTCTTAAATAATTTTATATAAAATGAGATTCAATCTTTCTTATGGTTGTCTAATAAGATGACTACCTTCTTCCATATAAATAAAGTGAGTACAAGTTTTGGGATGTATACCACACATATCTTGATATTCCCATACAAATGAAACTTTATGAGTGCGTAGCATTGAAATAAAGTCATCAATTTGTGTAGCGCTTAATGTGGATAAATTTTAAGTGTGTGTCTTGGCAATATCTCCACTTCTTGTGACTGAGAAGGAGAAAGTAAATCTATAGCTGCTAATTGTGAAGTGGATGGTAATAATGGATTTGATATGAGTGTTTTTGTAAATAAAAATGGGAAATATAAACAATCGTGTGGTAGAAATTAGTGTAATGTAATAAAATTTTGGAAAGATTGTGAATCACTTATTAAAGTAAAATTCCTAAACAAACAATTATCATCTATACAAGAGTGAATAATTAATCTTTCCAACACATCATTAGATGAATACATATTTTGAAAGAAATTAATAAAAATGACATCTTCAGATGGTTCATAAAAATCAAGACTCTGATCAGTTGTTAAAATAGGAAAGTATTCATCCAAGTCACTATCAACCCATAGTGGATCATCTATCTCCAATAAAGATTGTGTTGGTGAGTACAATTGTAACGCCCCGCCACACAACCCTAGAGAAAGTTGCAACCAACTACTTAAACAGGCTAATTTTTTTTTTGTTTAAGTACAATTATAAGCAAGTTCACAACTAATGCCAACAACCTCTAAGGCTACAAGATAGAGGTTATATAGAACCTCAACAAAAGACAAGAACTTAAACCATACCATTCATTTACTTAATAATTTACATCAACCATAAAGATAACTTTCCATTTCAATAAACCATTCATTAAACAATAAGGTTACAACACTCATTCCCCGAATGAGGTAAGTCCAATAAATATAATTACAATTACAAATTCCACCTCGATAACAACTAAGGGGTAAAATAATACAAGGTCAACTGAAATGAAATAAAGCAAGAACTGATACTGAACCCCATGAGCTCTCCAACGGGAAGTCTCATCCACAAGAACATGAAGATAGCCCAATGGATTTAGGTGCAGGCCACCCAACCAAGTGGAACCCAAAGGCCCACCCCCCATGCTAGGCGATAGTAACAAGGAATCCTAACCAAGACCATCTACCACTAGACATAGACTAACACAAAACTGAACCAAACTGAAACCACTAATCACATGTACAACATAAGTACAACTCATACACCATGCAAGTACAACACAAGTACAACTCTACATGGTCACATTGCTTCCAGAAATAAAGCAGAACAAGTATGTTATGAGAACCATACACACAGAATCAAATACCAACTGTGGTCACATCAGGTATGTTACAAAAACCATACCCACAATAAACAAGTACCAACTGTTGTCCTAGATAGAGTGTCATCACACAGCTCGTCATGGGTTGTCCTTTGGGAATCTTCATAGGCTCTGGCCCCCACTAAGGGTTATCCTGGTGGCCTCAACCGAATCTTGGCCCCCACACTCACTCATGCGGAATCAAATACCTTTCGTACAGACAAGATAGATGACCTTTCCATTCCAGGCCTTCCCACTCATCCCAAGTCTAAACGAACCCTTGTGTCTATGAGTGAGGCATAATTATCTTAATTAGTGTGAAGTACCACCTAATCTTCTAAGTTTTGTTTTAGTTATCACTTGATTAAACCACCCCCATAGGTTATCTATTTTACCTCTTCCGAGCTCTGGCCCCTACAAAAGCCACTCTTCTACTTGACAACATACCAAACAAACCCAATCACCAAGGGTAACAAAGTACACATAAACAAGATACCACGACCACTCCTTTCTCAGGAGGCAACACAAGATAAAACCATCTCCAAACACTGGAGGTAACAAAATAACAACCACTCCATACAAGGAGGCACAAATCACATAACCCACTCCTAATCCAACAGGAGGCACAAGACATTCCCGTTCATGGAAATTGGGTAACAAACTGGC